>JAGQEM010000004.1:0-209895 GCA_019202945.1 Corynespora olivacea
ATTCGAAGACCTGGGAGAAGATGAAGAAGAAGAAGAAGAAGAAGAAGAAGAAGAAGAAGAAGAAGAAGAAGAAGACGCAGAGGGGCAGAAGCCAGGTGCCACGGTGCAGCGTTGTGGTGTTGAGGAGCTGTGGTGGTGTTTTGTGGCGTCCGAAACTCGGTCTGCAGGAAGTGGTCCGGGACGGAAGGCGCAGAGGCCCCATGGCGGCTTCCTCTTCAGGACGGCCAATGCCAACATGAGGTAATGCTCCTTTCGGCAGCTGCATGTGAAGGCTCAGACTCTGGTACCAGCAATGGTGCATGCAATTGTCCATCGCTGCAGCGGGGATGTTCGGCTGTGGAGCTCATGCCCGTCATGTCCATGCTACTTCAAGCAGAGAAGGTCGCAGCGGAAGGCGCAGACCGGAGCGGAACGATGAGCAGGCCCGACGTTGATTAGGTCATGTGTGCTATGTGTGCTATATGTGCTATGTGTGCTGTGTGTGGTGGATGTGCGGAGGATGTGCGGAGGTGACATGACAGCAGCCGCACATGCAGTCAGGCATAGCTGCAGGTACGATAGCGAGGAGGGCAGCATGAAGGCGAACGCGAGCGTGGGCTCGGGCGTGGGTGCTGGCCCAGGACTGCTGAGGCGTCGGATCAGGAACCGAAGCTTCATCGTGCCGTACATGTATATGAAGGTGTTGGAGTTATATTGATGGAGCGAAAACCCCGGTGAGAGAGGGCCATGTCGTGGTATGGCTAATAACCCCGGTAGTTCAGGGCGCATGATCCTTGCGACAATCATCAAGGTTTGGACTCCCAGGAACTTCTTCCGTCGATCGTCAACTGATCGCTGCTGGCACCTCATTGCATCGCATCTCCGTTTCAGCCGCTCCGACCGTTCTCCATCCTCGTCTCGAGCTCATCTCGTCGCCGCAGCATCGTGGCCAGAGCCGCATGCTGTGGACGAAGACATGCTCTGCCGTGTGACGCGAAAATGCCCTGGTGGTGCAGCCGGCCCTTGGCTTTCAAGTGCTTCAAAAGCTCGTCACTTGTGCCATGTGCGTAGACGTGTGCCGTGCCACGCTCGGCATCGAGCTCGTTGGGATGGTCTCGAGGGCTCCCAATGCTTCCAAGAGGCCTGAAGATTGCGGAGATATTGATTTCGGTGAACATGTATCGTCTCCGATGTTTACTGTCAAGCCTATCCAGGCCTACCTAGGTACTTACAGAGGCTAAATTGGCCCGAAGTAATGTAGGATGCAGGTGCTCCGGGCACCCGTCAACATCCTGGACCGCGCGATACAGTCCGCTTGTGCTGCTCCCAAGCATGGGTCCTTTCTCGTGGGGTCGTGCGGCATGCATAGAACGGGTTCGGAGCCTGGTGTTTTCCTTCACTTCCATTCCCACCGCCGAACCTGATATCATGTATGCTCATCGGCTTCCCAAATGCACCCGCGACTTCCACGAGCCCCAACACCTTCTTGCCCTCCCGCTATAGCGCCAGCCGCACAGCGTCTTGATACCTCACCCAGAGTTTCACTCTAGATCTCCCCTCCGCGCAGTCCCAGGAGCCGTCCACACAGCTGGCAGTTGGATGCTACATTGGCCATTATCACTCGTTTGGCACGTGGCAACTTGGGGACTTTGGAATTTCTCAGTGTGGGCACTCGCGCCGCGCTCAATCGGCCAGCACTTTCAACAATTACAAGAAGCGCCTTCCCAAAATAGTATCATAAAGCTTCTGGTGGAGCGAAGTAATAAGAACACGGTCGCTGTCGACAACCCCCACACCTGATATCATCACGCGAGGCACGCGAAGGACGCGAGACTCGCCCGCGATATACGACAACCCGACAGATACCGGTTGCAGCTGTTGAGCCCCACTTGAAGGAGGGGAATTTGGGGCAGTCGCTCGTGCTCGGCTTGCGCGAGAGAAAAGAGGATGCTGTGAAGGTTGTATCGCAAGAGCTGGAGCAACCAGACAGTTTACGGGATTTTCCCTCAGCTTGGAAAGTGCGACCGAACGCTCGACGTCAGGATTGTGTTTTTAGCAGCGGACTGTTCTCTTTGACCGACGCCGCCAACGTATCTCAACCACGGTACGCGGCTATACATCCAGTCGGGGAGGCTTTCAGAACGGGTCTACGCCAACGCCCTCTCACCTATTGCTAATCGCTGGACCTCGAGGGATTTCTAGGCATCAGCAAATCCCGCGTTTAAGCAATCGAATCCGCTCACACCTCCGTCCGGGATATATAATTTTTCTACCTTCACCACCGTTCCTGGCTCGCCTGTCGCACACATAGCCACCTCCACCGCCGACCAACTTTCACAACCACCTCACCACACCTTACGGGACTCGGAAATCATCAAACCATGGACCATCACCAGTCCGCCTACCAGCACGGGAATGCTACCGGGGGGATTCGGCTTACGATTAAGCAGCAACCCCGCATC
Source organism: Corynespora olivacea (assembly GCA_019202945.1). Lineage (NCBI taxonomy): Eukaryota > Fungi > Ascomycota > Dothideomycetes > Pleosporales > Corynesporascaceae > Corynespora > Corynespora olivacea. The sequence goes on from JAGQEM010000004.1 coordinate 2,442, forward strand.
GGTCTGGTTGCTATCCCAGGCAAAGAGAAGTTCCGAAAACCCATCGACCCACCACCGGTCGTCCGCCTCGATGTGGACCCTTCCATTGATCGAGATCAGACCTACATGGTCAATCCTTATTATATTTGCGTCGCCAGTCTCCAAGCCGCCGACAGCTCAGCACCGCCGCCTCCCAACACTCTCCTGGCCGGCTCAAACTCTTCAAGCGTGAGCAAACTCAAAGACACCACCGACCAATACGGTGCATACTTCACGTTTGGAGATATATCAATCAAGGCTACTGGCTCTTATCGACTCACGTTTCATCTTTACGAGCTCCACAAAGAATCCCACGACGTTCAATACCTTACTAGGGTCGACTCCGAGCCGTTTAAAATCGTCGCTGCGAAGGATTTTCCGGGAATGGCGGCGACAACTTTCCTGACTCACACCTTCCAAGGACAAGGCGTCAAGCTGCGTATTCGCAAGGAGCCACGAGGCAGGAAGCGATCGCTTGAGGCGGACGACAACCTGCCAGACCCTCCCATGAAGCATCAGCGCCTCCAACAGCCATTACCGGTAACCGCCCCGCCCCACATGATGACGCCCTCCATTCCTTCAATGCCATCGATGCCATCAATGTCCTCAATGCACTCAATGCCACCGATGCCTATGATGCAACCCATGTCTAATACACTGATGGACCATCGCAATATGGGCCTCATGATGGGCTATCCCCAGGTTGACAACCAGCATCCATCTGGTTTGCAATGGGACTACTCGATAAATGAACCTGATTATAGGCTTCCGCGTGGATCACGTCCCGCATGAGCTTTGTAGAGGCTTGGAATTTTGTTGTGACTCTATGATACCCCGGTCTTGTCGGATGCAGTCCATTTTTGTGTTCATGGCGTTATAGTATATGGGGCTTGCGCATGTCTAGAGTTTCCTAGCACGGGAGGTAAGATTGTACGCTTCGCCAGGACCTATGTAGCATTATACCTTAATTTAATGAAGAACCGACCCGAAAAATGGACAGTGTCTCTTCCTGCAGCAATGTGAGCGAGCGAGCGAGCCTCATGGCGGGGCTGAAGTGACAGTGTATTTGAGTTTATGCCCAAGTCTTGTGAATACTAGCTCGGTTCCTAATGCATTGTTATCATTTAGTGGGGGGGTTACTTTACAATGGATACACTCAAGACGATCACGTAGCGGGCTTAGCTGAGCGCCCAGCCACTTCGACGAGACGAGACAGTGTACGTGCTATAACGAAACCCAACAATCGACAGAGTTGACTATACGTTTTGAAGCGACACTACCGAGACATTAACGGGTGCGCCTCAATTGACGCAGCAGTGTCTCTCCACCCGGCACCTATAGAGGCCATGCGGTGGACTGGGCTGCTGAGAGACGGGCTCCGAGAGGACAGCATAGGGTGCACGTGGTAACTGAGTCGGTTCGGTTGCGTCACTCGTCGCCTAGAAATCACCTGCAGCAAGGGTAATCATGTCGGCACAGCAGATCTCGCTTTGACTTGTTGTGAGGCGAGATGGGGTGAAGTGATGATGTAGGCTGGCTCCATTCGGGCCGATCCGGGGATCCTGTCCGAACTGGGTTTGGCCGCGTCGGGGGGGTCGGGGAAGCGACCATTTTCGGGCCGTCATCTCATTCACTCCCATTACCATCTCTCTTCCTTCCTAAATCAATATTTTTGTCAACAGCGATTATCCCCCTTGCTTTACTATTGAAATGAATGCCCCTACAAGCGCGATCACTGCGAAAGCCATGAAAGAGCAAGGGGACATGATTTTCATGGGAGATTTTATGTATTCGTATCGCTACGGTATGAAAGGCCCGATTGCAGGAAATCGTGGTCGGCCGCAAAGACAACGGGGACGGCAGGTCGAGATATGGACCATGTCTGCCGATTGCAAAGACATACGAGCTGAGGCTGGGCCGTGAATGGAAGACCATGGACGATGCGCCGTTGCATTTATAAATGGTGAATATCACCGACACCCAGGAAATGCGGCAGCATGCGACTCGCCACCCTCTTTTCTTCGACAATATACTCGAAAGTATGCAAGACAATCGTGCGCTCCTCCGATGCCTCACATGGTATTATCGGAATCATGCGTCCTGTCCGGAAACGGGGGTTGCCTACGAGTAGTTGGCTGTGACGGAGCCGTACTTGACGCTGTTGATGGAAAGAGATAACTCGAGCGCGGATTGGACCGAAATTTCCACCGTATATTCCAGGCGCTGGTATGCTTTGCCAGAGGGGCTTTGCATCCACTTGAACTCGCTCGCGGGAACGGGACTCAAGTCAATGGTAAGTATGGCGACCTCATAGGCATCCTATAGACTGTCAGTCAAACCTCGATTGATTACTCGATGTATAAGGTCATTTACGTGATCGGTGGAGCGCGGAGGTGCCTCGTCCTGGTCACAAGCGAGGAGACGTATGTATGCTACACGAGAGCGATCGTTGGCCCAGAAATCGCAACACATATTGATCCTGCCATGAGCGACAGCCGAAGTTGATAGGTCTTGGCCTTTCTTGATCAGCCAGTCCGCTTGCTTTCTGGCAAGCTTACTGCCGTCGAAGGCGTCAATGTAAGAATCTGACTCGCTATGCTTCCCGTATTCAAAGCACTGAGAGCTCGACGTGCCATAGTGACGACGACACTTGCGGAACTTGACAGCAGTACGACCATCCCCCTCTAGGCCTTTGGCTGTCGCACCACGAGCAATAGCCGACCAGCTGTGGAACTGTCAGTTAAAGTCCAAGGTTCAATGATCAACAATCAACATTACTTACGCATAGATAGGTTTGATCGTATGGATATCACCGAAAGCCTGCACCAACTTGCTTATTTCGCGGTACATGTATGGAGACTCTGCGAAGCCGCCCACCATGAAAACATACTATATTCTCGTCAGCCACGATCCGTAAAGAATTGACTTTTATGGTTTTTGTATCTTCACCTTGACTGAATTGCTCTTGCCGGCTCGGACAAGCTGGTCGACCAGCAGTGCACACGTACGGCGGAGCGGGAACTCGAACATTTGTTCCATGTCGACCCTGTTTTGATGCCACTGTTAGAATCGACCGGTATACAGAAGGTAAAGAAAGACTTACGCAGTAACATGAATCTCTCCGTCGCAAATACCGCGCTCGTCGTCCTCAATCTCTCCTAGAGAAGCTGGAAGACGCAGATAGTACTCCTCACTTCCTGAAAACCCACTCTTAGCGGTGAGGTTGAATTCTTGGATCATCCGGCCCAATTTAGGCGGCAACGATGTGCGAGACAGCTCTTCAGCACGACAGCCAGCGATCTTGATGAAGTCGGCTTCTCCGAGCTTCAGCTCCAACCATTTCAGGAATCCTCGATCAACGAAACTGCCACCACACTGGTCTCCCGATCCAACAGTCACCTCCTCGACAATAATAGGCTCAATGCCTGCGACACGATACGCAATGAGATCGACGGTGCCGCCTCCCATGTCACAGATGACGAAAGCATCGCCGATATCCAACTGTTCACCCTGTACACTACCTTTCAACGACTTGATGGTGTACAGGGCAGCCGCTTCAGGTTCTGTAGTAGTGACGGTTCGCTTGAGCTGTGGAAATTTTGTTGTATTGAAGCCAGCTTTTGAGACAGCCTCCATCGTCCGGTGCTTGGCAATGTCCGACCAAACTGCCGGAACTGTAACAACCAGCGTGATTGGGAGGGTCATCCACAAGTCCCTGCCATACTGGTTGTCGAGGTTCTTGATGAGCTGCTTTCGAACCTCGGAGAGGAAGTCCGCAATGATGTCGATAGACTGCTTCTGTCGCGCCGCGCTCCCAAGAGTCAATGAAGACAACTCCTGCCGAATCTTCTCCATTTCGCCAGCCTTGGGGCTATCGAGTTCCAATTTTGTCCACATGTGGCGTTTGACATGCGGGGCGATGAGTGAACCCCACTTGCTGGTGCCGTCAGTGAGGTATGCGATCTCGCTTGGAACCTTCTCCTTCGTGCCGATCATCGTGTGCGCAGACGGCCAATCCTGCACGATCTGAATGCGTTCCTCGATTTCGCGTGTATCCGAAGTCTCACAAAAAGAGACGCCTATTCGTGTCAACACGGTGTATTCTATATGGACGCGAGATTGTGCTCACCTGTGTACGTAGTGCCATAGTCAAGGCCTATAATGTCCCGGTCAGCTGTTGAGTATGGGAAACGGTCAAGATATCTACTGGCCTATGACTAGTCTATTGCCTAACATCGCTGCTAGGGGTTGTGCGCGGCACCACGATAATATTGGGTTGGACGTTGAAGATGTGAGTGTCAAAGGAGAGACAAGTGGGTGGGGCAATGAAAAGGGTTTGCAAAGTAGAATCGCGAGTTTTACGACGCGATATTACTATGTCTGTGCAAGAGGCGATAGGTGAAGGTGAAGATGAAGGCAGTCTCCATCGCAACAGAAAGTCCGTGCACCTACCTCTACCTATCTTGTGCGTTTACTCCCTCACTCTCACCTTCACCTTCACACCAAAGACAGTAACTAGGGAATCTAGAGATGCCCTATCTGTGGGCTTTCTTCTAGCTTTCTTCTAGATATTCACACGCGTTTCACTTCTAAATCATAGGCTTCTGTCTCACCTCGAGCAAGAATGCAACTGGTATGTACAAGCAGAACAACTTCATCAATTTACTTCCTTAACGCTGGCTATAGTACAAACAACTTGCGGAAACATTAGGTTTCGGTAGCAAGATGTCGGGACGAGACACTACGCGTGCTTCACAGCAATCGACAGCGGAAGCCAAAACACACGACCGGTCTAATCATCACCGACCCAACGATAAGCATGCTCTCGACAACGCGAGCCACTCGTATGGAAAGCGCCATTCACGGACTGAGAGTGCCACGACCATCCAGCGAGAGACAGAAACTCCGGAAGCAGATCTACGTGACAAACAATATCAGATTCCTGAGCAGGCTTCAGCTGGCATCTTGATCTCTGAAGCTGATCTTCGCATATACGAGGACATCGAACAACAATACGAGAGTTTGAAAGACCAGTTTGAGAGCAGCCTAACGGATCGGGACGAACTTCAAAACACCAATAATATGCTTAAACGAGAGGCGGAGTTTTACAGTCAGCTTTGGAACTACGTAGTCCAAAAGTTCTTCCAGCCTTACGCTGCCCAGACGAACCGGTACTGGGACGATCGCAGCGGGGAGTCAATCGATTATGTCCTCGATCCAATGTCCAAGGATGCACTTGACGCCGCTCTGCTACGAAAGCAGCTCCACAATTTGCAGCAGCAGCTGATTGCCTCCGTCGCCAAGGTAGAGGCTGTGCCCGATGAACATTTCTCCCAGGTATTTGGAGCACTTGCTGCAGCCATCAAGTCCCTCAGTCGCGCTGTCAAAGTCTCTCCTGACCTCAACATCACGGCTAATGAAGCAATTAAGTCGTCTCGACTCGTAGCCAAAGTCGACCAGGACTTCTGGAGCACCCGCTCCCGTGTCAAATCCATGATTGAAGCATTCGTCTGGTCCATCCTCATCGACTACTTGTTCAACACCCCTTTCGGAGCATTGGGTCCCCGGTACAGCATCCTCTCAAAACTCTATACCAACATGTTTGGGAAAAATCATCTACACCGATGGCCGGTCCCTTCCGATCTGTCTGAGCGCTGGAGGTACACGACTATGGAGCGATTTGTGGAGAAGGTCGGTACGGAGGCTTTCACGCAAGGTCTGACGAAAGGCAAGGATCCAAATTTGGAGGCATCCATCCTCCGAGGCCGACAAGAACTCGGAAACATGCTCGCATGCATCATGAATCAAATTTCGCCTGGCATCGACTTCTCTCAGGTGGACAACATTGTCGACAAGGCCTTCGTACTTTCGATGCGGATGGCTCTGCAGCGTTGCCGCATCCAAGTCGTGTACCCTGAGAACAATGACTGTTACGTTCTTGAAGAGACGCCACACCTAGAGAATGCTTCTGATGAGGACATTGAGGAGGGTTACGTTGCGTTCGTTGCCAACCCCGGACTCGAGAAATGGGGCGACGGTCAAGGCAACAATCTTGAGGATCGACTCACCCTCACTCCTGCTTTGGTGTACGTTGCACCTTGGCCCAAGGACGAGAAGGATGTTTCTGGCCTCGCAACCGGCTATCCCGTGGAATAGACCAGTCTCATCTAAACTTATCGACCATTTCGATTGTTTCTCGGGCTGTGTATTGCGAGATACATCATCTGTTTCATCACAGATAGCTCAGCTGTTCCGCTACGACTACACCAAACATACGCGGAGGATTCCTTCGACCGTTCTCTGTTAACACAGCGACAAAAAACATTCACGACATCTCCCCTTTCTTTCTTTCTTTCTTTCTTTCTTTCTTTCCCTTTTTTGTCTACTTCTTCGGAAACTAGACGCTTCCTTCTTTGGATGTCTATAGTTCGATACTTTATTACACGACGATGTTTTCTTTCGTCTTCTCCTCTCTTGTCTGGGAGGACAATCATGGATGTCCAAATTTAAAAGCAAGCACGATTCGGATGTGAATGATGGAAGGGTCTGGGACTTATTTTGTCTCTTCAACTTCCCCACTGACGATTCCAGTCTGTGGAACAATCATCAAGGATTGTAGAATAGAAATATCAAAGTCGGAAATTCTCCACAGCACTCTTCCTTACTCAGCACCGCGCGTGAAGTACAGTACCAGAGATTCATTTCATGACAAAACCAATCAAGTTCGCAAATTGCGGAACACGAACCCAGACCATTTGATCCATTGGTTGCATAAGTGGCCAAACATCTTGGACTGCCGAGATGAAAAACTACAGGCCAACAGGCACATCTTGAACAGGTATGTGTGAGACGAAGCAATACAGACACAATCAAAACAATCATTCCGCAATTGTAAAGCTCACGACATTTGCCGAGCTTGAAAAACTTTGGAACGTGTACCCAAACCTTTGACCCATATTGTATAAGTGGCAAAAGGTAATAGGTTACCGAGCTGGAAAACTAGATATGAACCAACATCGGCGATTATAAATGCAGGAATAGCGCGCTCTTCTCTCTGTCTCTCTCACCACTCACATTCCTCCCATTTCATCAGCAGCAGAATCTCGGTGTGGGATGAAGCCGTGTTGCGACGCCTGAAGGACTTACCAACATCCATCTCGTTCGTTTCAAACACATGCAAGAGCAGACGAGAACAGTACTGGTATATTAGCAACATAGCTTTGGTTAAATAGATAATCTTATCCAGGATAGCTGCACGATGCAGCTTTATTAGGGGAAGAAAAACTAACACATGTTGCACAACTACATACGGGACGAAGTAAAACAAAGATGAAACGTAAACCCTCCATAACCATAAGCCTTAACATTCCTCGCCGTAATCTTCGTTACCCCCTATCGGCTCCCCCAATCCCGGTCCGCGAACAATACTCGGAGGGTCGGTCACCAGCAGCCCTTCTATGCCCAGACCAGTGAATTGTGTCGAGGATTCCGTGCCAGGCTCTGCGTTGATGACTGGGTTCTCCGGCAAAATGTCTGATACAAGTTTTGGTCGAACTGTTCGTATCGAAGACTGTGATGATGAATCTATATCAATTGGGTTTGCCATAGTTCCCGATATGCTGGGATTTTAGTCTAGGATGGCTGGTGTAGGGACCACAAGGTTCGACAAGGAGTAAGGCGGGAGACGAGTGGTAGATGCCACTCCGTTTGTGACCAGTGCTGAAGTCTGTAGCTGCGGTGGCTTAGCGACAAGCATGGCTCTCTCGACTATCAGGTAGGTCTCCCGTTGTGGTGGTAATTTTGAGCATACTGATAGAAAAAGATTCATGATTCTAACGCAAGTCTCGAATTTCACGACCTCCATATCGGATTGGAGTTTTGGTCCGCTTGGTGTGCATTTTTCCGGCGCAGTGAACAACGTTTCTCCACTTGAATCGTTCTCAAAGATCATTACTCTCACGGGAAGACCGTTGTCTGTCAAGTCGCCTCAACTCTTCCCATTCATTGCAAAGAAGGAAAATTTAGTTCGAATTCCATCGAGGACGTACGGCAGCATGACATCCAGTGTATTCTCCCCAGGACGATATTCGAGCCTGTTTACCAGCCTCTCATTGTGGTCTGAGAGCATCTTGAAGTCTTCAGGAGGCAGACGAGAAGTTCTGAGGGGTGGCTGACCGAAGATGTGAGCTTCCAAGGCTTTATCAGGTTGATGATCGAGGTAGACCTCTGCAGGATGAAGCATGACTAGCAATTATAACCTCGGCAGACACGTCTTTGTCGTTGATACGAGGGCACGTGCAGGGGCTTGAAAGCCCGAGATCCCCCGAAAGAAGCCAGACGGGCCGCAGTGTCGGAGATAAGTCGGCCCGCACTTGGAACACGTGATCGGTCATCGCGCTTAGCGGAGGGTCAACTGCTCGAGCTGCTCCTCTTCTGGCTCACACGCAAGCACGCCCGCAAAGCACACCGAACTATCGACACGCAAGCAGGCCACGGCTTGTCGCCTGAAATGCGCCTCCACGTCGCTCGCATAGCCAACAACACCCTTTAGTCTCTGCTTCCTCCGGCGTCGAGCGCCCGCGACAACAGACGGCCAGAAATCTCGCGGCTACACAGTTACACAGCTATACAGCTCTACAGCGACACAGCGACACAGCTCCGCACCTGCATCATGCCCCCGGCAGCGGCCTCTCGAACTGGCGGCGTCGCCACCGCCTTGGATCGTCGGCAATCGACGAGACAGGGACGCACGACGGTGCGACCTACCAACTACTATGCGCGCAACTTCGCGAGCCGGCTCGCCGCGAACGGGCTGGAGCAGACACCCGAAGCCAACAACACGCCCGGCTTTTGCCCGGCGCTCACCCACTTCACACAGGCCGTAGATGCCTTTCCGAAAGAGCTCATCAAGCATTTTTCCATGTTCAAGGAGGTCGAGGCCAAGATGCACGACCCCGAGCATGTGCTCAAGGCCCTGCTCGACGAGATCGCCCAGATGCCGGTGCCCACACAGGCTGACCGGCGCGATATACTCCCCAACGGCGCTGGCGGCGAAAACAGCGCGGCCGCGAGCATCAATGGCGCTGCCGCCCAAGACCCTGCCGCCCGCTACAAGCAGCTCTTCCCCGACGACGTCAACACCCTGCCGCCGGACGAACAGGCCGATCTCAGAAAGCGCCAGGGCTTCTTCCGCCTGCGCATGCTCATCGGAGGCATGCTCCCCACCCTCGATGAGAAGTTGGTGGTGCTCGGTGGCGCCAAAGCCACCAAGGATAGGGGACTGGCTCGCATGAACAACTCATACGCACACCTCGACGACGAAATCAGCGAAGAGGCGCGCTATGGAAGCCTCACACATTGGGCATACGCGGATAAGGAGGAGAAGAAGAAGGGCGGACCATCACACGAGCGACAGCGCAGAGAGGTGGTCGCGGCTAACAACCTGGCCGCAGCTGCCCAGCACGTCCACGATGCTGACTCCATAGCGGCGAAGAGCGAAGCTCGACGCGAGGCGATGCTTGCCAACAAGCGCAGCCGCCATCACCACGCAGACTCTGACTTCGATGACCGACCGGCCAAGAAGACGCAAAAACGAAAGGCTGCAGCGGCAGAAGGGAACAACACGCACAACATCGGCCTCGGAATCACAAGCAATGGCGCTCCACCGCAGGGGAAGCGAAAGAAGACGGAAAAGGCTCTCGCGGCTGCCGTCGCTGCAGCTCCGCCCATGGAGCGATCACTCAGCGGCGCGCTGAAGGCTGCTGGAAATGGCGGCCGGAGCGGAACCAGTCCGCGAGCAACACCAGCCGTCGAGGGAAGTGGGACAGGAAAACGAAAGCCGCGAGCAGCTGCCGTGCCCACCCAACGCAAACATGCCCTACCAGCATACTCGCCACCACCCGCATCTTCGCCCATCATCTCCACCTTCTCCCTTCCCAAGGCGGTCATTGCCAACACAGAGCGGCCGTCCGCATCCCGTGGCCGAAAGAACTCTACCGCGACCTCGATAGCGTCTGCCGCTCCAGAGCCTGCCGCCGCCATTCGTCCGTCATCCTCGCATTCGATCGTACAAGCTGCCAGCAGCAACGTAATAACAGAACTCGAGAAAGCAGCCGGCATCAGCCGCGAAAATGCTTCCACTAAAGGCGCATCAACTCCAAAAGAGACCACCGAACTGCCACCCTATGAATCGCTATCCGGAACGACTTTGAAACACGAAGAGGTGGAACCACAGGAACCAGAGAACATAGAGGCCGACACACTGATACCGGCACCCGTGACGACGCGGACAGGGCGTACATCGAAGACGGCTACGCCCGTAGTGGGAAGCTTCCCAGAGATACCCATGGCGAGGAGCCGGAGCACGCGCAAGGCGAACAATGGCAACGCCAACTCGAACACATCTTCGGAGAACAACAGCACTACAACTGGAACTGTGTCAAAGCGAGGGCACAAGAAGAATGCACCGTCAACCAGCAATGCTGTTGCGCAACCTCCCGCTTTAGAGCTAGCCCCGGACCTAAAGTCGCATATACCATCACGAGCCAATTCCGCTGTGCCAGAGCCGGAATATCAAGATGCAGATTCCGAAGAGGAGGGTGACGGTGACGAGCCACTCTACTGTTACTGCAACCAAGTATCGTTTGGTAACATGATTGCCTGCGACAACGACAACTGTCCCCGCGAATGGTTCCATCTTCCCTGTGTCAATCTCGAGAGGGCTCCCAGCGGCAGGTCCAAATGGTTCTGCAGCACGGAGTGCGAGGCTGCACATGCAAAGGGAAAGAAGTTGAAGGGCGGCCGACCGGGAAGCAGTCGACAATAGGAATTATGTAGGAGTTCAAGGCGTTCGTCGGGTCCAAAATCTGGATCTAGGCCGGGCCCCAAGGGTAAGGGTCGGGCTAAGTTGGGTCTCTGGGATGGTTGGGATGCTCTCTGATTGAGAAGGGTTTGCCTACTTTGGGTTTGATGATATTGCGGCGTTTGATATGATGGCATCTTGCGAGCACCAGGATGCTCGAAGCTGCAGTTAGCTTGGAAGATTTTGGTTGTCTCCATGCTCAGTCGCATATATGCCCAGCGTCGGCCTCAGCGTTTACGTTGTACATCTATCAGTTATCCTTCCATGTTGGTGGGATATGTACTCTAGTACGTAGAACATGTACGGGAGACCAATTGAAGCACGCAACATGAATCACGAATGAAGCTAGCAGCAGAGGGTCCACTTCCCGCCAGCACACTCCCGTGGTGCCTTGATAAACAGACCGTACCATTGGTCAGCACACACAGCTTTCAGCTGTCGCTTGGACCCTGAAGGTCCATTGAACTGTGTATTGCAGCCCGCCAAGCACATGGTCAGACTCACCGCCATAGCTTCTTCTTACGCGCCATCCAGATATATTGCTCTCATTATACCGACTATCATTCCTTTTCAGGCCATACTCTTTTTTTCTCAATCCCCAATCTAACCTCATCAATGGCGCCCAGGTCCGAACCTATACCCCCCGACTCACAACTCGTGTTCGAACCCAGCAGTGCCCCCACTACCCCGCCAGACCTCCGCTTCCTGCACTACAACGACGTGTACCACGTCGACGCCTCCTCCGCTGAACCCGTCGGCGGCATCGCGAGATTCCAGACCTTGGCCAATTACTATCGGAGCGATGAGAGCTTCAAGGGACAGCCGGAGCTGGTGACTTTTTTCAGTGGCGATGCCTTCAATCCAAGTTTGGAGAGCAGTGTCACCAAGGGCGCGCACATGGTGCCGATCTTGAACGCAGTGGGGACCGATGTTGCTTGTGTAGGGGTGAGTGCATCGCTTTGGAAAGGTGTTTTGGAGGGGACTTGGAAAATTGGAGCTGATTAAATACTTGCCCAGAATCATGATCTCGACTTCGGGATCAAGCAATACCGACACCTCACTCAACAATGCACATTCCCTTGGCTCCTGGCGAACGTCCTCGATCCCGCTCTCGGCCCCGACGTCCCTCTCGGCAACGCAGGGAAAACGGTCATGCTCACTTCGTCCAACGGCATCAAGATCGGTGTCATAGGCCTTGCGGAACGTGAATGGTTGGATACCATCAACTCCCTACCTCCCGACATCATATACCAATCTGCGTCCGAGACGGCGAAGAAGCTCATCCCTGGACTGCGAGAGCAGGGCGCGGAGATCATTGTGGCGGTGTCGCATCAGCGCGAACCGAATGATAACAAGCTGGCAGAGAAGTGTGGGAGTGAATACATTGACATTATCCTTGGAGGGCACGATCACTACTATGCGCATAGCCTGATTAACGGAACGCACGTTTTGAGGTCGGGAACGGATTTCAAGCAACTATCTCACGTGGAAGCGTGGAGGAAGGAAGGGGGCAAGGGGTGGGAGTTCAAGATTACAAGGAGGGATGTGGTGAGCACCATACCGCAGGATCCCGAGGCGGTGAAGACGGTGGATAGGTTGACGAGGAAGTTGCGCGAGAAGTTGGACAAGCCCATTGGGTATACCGCCGCCCCGCTCGATGCACGCTTCACGACCGTCCGCACAAAGGAATCGAATATCGGAAACTTCGTATGCGATCTGATGCGGTATTACTACAGCGCCGACTGCTGTATCATGGCCGCCGGCACAATCCGAGGCGATCAGATATACCCACCAGGTGTCCTCCACCTACGCGATATCGTCAACTGCTTCCCGTTCGAAGATCCTGTGGTAGTGCTGAAGGTGACTGGCAAGCAGATCTGGGATGCTTTGGAGAATGGCGTTTCGAATTATCCGGCGCTTGAGGGAAGGTTTCCGCAGGTCAGCAACATTGTGTTCGAGGTGGATTATGAGAAGGAGCCCAACAATAGAATTCTCAAGGCGGAGATCGGAGGTGAGAGGCTGGACGAAGAGAGGGAGTACGTGCTTGCTACCCGGGGATACATGGGTAGAGGAAAGGGTGAGTCTTGTGCTATCCACTGCCCCTTTCTTCCCTATCTGGGGTGCTGACCCAGTGAAAATGCAGATGGCTATACCTCTCTCTTGATCGAAGAAGAAGGCGGAACCGCTAAAGAAATCGTGACCGAGGAAAACGGTGTACTCATCTCCACGATTCTGCGCCAATACTTCATGTCCCTCAAAGTCCTCGGGAAATGGAAGCACTGGGGTCCCGCGATGGACAAAAAGTTCTCTCACATTCAAAGCTCTCTTCAACGAACACATGCCTTCCACGAAGCAACTCCGACTTCGCCCACCAACTCCAGGAAATTCTTCCCCACAACGTCACCTACATCGACATCTCTCCCACACCATCCGGCGGTTGCGAAGGTCAAGGAAGCGCATAAAAGGGATGAGAGCCCGGGGGCTGCAAGCGATTCAGAAGCGGACCCGGACACAGATGGGGAGGATGATCATGATGAGGGGCCTATCAAATTTACTGAGGGCGAGATCACAGTGCTTAGGAAGGTTATGAGGAAGTGGTGGAGGCTAGCGGGCCTAAAAGGAGCGCCGAAGTGTGCAGATGAGAAGGATGGCGAGGAGTTGAACGTGGACTGGACAAAGGCTGTTGCGCCGAGGGTGGAGGGGCGAATTAAGGAAGTGAAAGGCTCATGAGAGAAGATTGGGAAACAAGAGGATGGAGACGACAGACTCGCAGTTCACTCATGTAGGAGAAAGAAGAGCCATAGGAATGTGCCATGAGAAGTATGACTTTGGATGCTGACCTGACGGTACTGGTGCAACAGCGACTGTCTCGAAGAGGCTTGAGCGTTTTCTTGCCCCGGGGCACGATGTACCCGCCCACGAAGATGTGTGTGTATGATCATTGAACCCAACAGCAGCACTCCGATGACGTTACAGCGCGCACAACCCCCTGCTCCAAAGTGGACCAGGATCGTCGAAGCTACCATCCAAGTCTAGTCTTGGCATCCAAACACCCCCCCAATCCTGCCTCTCTCCTCTTCCGCTTCGCCAAACAACACCACCCACCCAAACATGTAATACATAATTAATAATAATGCGCATCCCGACGCTCTTCCGAATATGGTACAGCACGACCTACAGCGTCCTCTTCTTCATCCTGCTCATCCTCCTCGCCATCTCACCCGCCGACACAATATACCAATCCATTACGACGCGCACGTACCAGAAGCCCTTCGTCGTCGGTGGCGTTTATATTCTCACCATTGCTATCGTCCTTCTTATTTATTCGACCCGCCTGTATACGAATCGGAGTGTCCTGGCTGCTATTCCCAAGCCATATGTGCCGGTCGAGGATGGTGAGGTGGGGACGTTGGTGAGGAGGATGATTGTTAAGGCGTTGAAGAGGAGCGCAATCGTAGCTTGGGATAGCAAGCCTAGGGATGTGAGGGGGGAGTGTGCCAGTGGCGGGGACGGGGCCGAGGATGGGACAACAGGGGGTGCGGAGAGGGACAAGGAGAAGGGAGGGCGCAAGAGGAAGCATGCGACTCCCGCAACCGTCATACCCGTGTCGCCCGGGAACCCGCCGTGGGGTCACGTATCGCATCCTGGATGGGCATCGCCGGCCAGTCCCGATCTACCGAATCTACAGTACTGCAATGTAGTCAACGAGCTCCCGAACCTCATTGAAGCCAAGGCTGTATCACTTGCGCCGCCCGATCCCGCCGTCGAAGGGCACGCATACGCCGTGCAAAATACACCTATGCTTCCCGATGCGCAGATTGTCAACCTACTACAACGTCCACGTGCAATGGGACTACGAGACTATCTCGCCCGTCTATCTTCGTTTGGTCTCCTGGATCCACCGGACTTGGGAGCACGCTTCCTCTCCCTCTACGAACACGCGCGCTTCTCCACGTCACCGCTCAGCGAATCGGAATTCCGCGATGTAATGTCCGTGTTTGCGGAAATGCTGAACGGAATGACGTACATCGATCCCTCGATCCTCGAGGCTGCCCGCCGCGCTGAACCCTCCTACGACTCTGATTCCCGCAGCCTCGCGCCCTCCACCTCTACAACCACCACAACCACCACCGCATCCTCCTCTCATGGCTCCCCGCGCACGAATCTCTACACAACACCAATGGTGGATCGAGAATCCGAGTTCTCGTTCGGTAGTGGGAGTCCACAGACGTTACGCACTGCGCCGTCGGGAAGTCATGGCGGTTTCCGCACACCGTCCGAGAGATCGCTGGCTTCGGATCAGGGGTCGGTGAGGAGGAAAGCGGTGCGGGGAAGCCCGGAGAGTGTATTGCCAAATTCTAGTCCGAGTTCTCTTGGGTCCTCGGGGCAAGGGTCTGTGGTCAGGTTGAGGCTCGGGGCAAGAGAGGGAGAGTCGCCTTATGAGTATCGGTTCGAAGATGGGTGAAGAAGTCGACAAGATAGACGTATGTCCACATTCATGTTCGAGGTTCAGCGCATCCCAACGACGGCGGTCTCTGATTGGGCAGATGCATTTTGACGAACGACATGCTGTTCATCTTATATCTCACACCAAAAGCCTGTTCTCGTTCTGCGTAAACGATACTCAGGCCATCCTTGAGGGCTGTGCCCTCGCCCCACTACTATATACATCCAGGCCTCCCGCCACGTATATACATAACGTCTCCACGCCGCTTCCGAGCTGTGGGTTCTAGCACATATGGCCGTTCCTTCACCGACTTCGAGAACCTTCGTGTCGTGTACGGGATGTCGAGGTGTGCCTCGACGACGACTCTTTCTGGCGATGTTGGTGGACGTCCATAGTAATAATGGCTGTGTATATAGCGGGTCAGTTACCACGGGCGCCGTTTTCCAATCAAATCAAAGGAGCATTCACCACACCCATCACCCCCCCATCCTGCGATACAATCATCATATTGAAACATATATCCGCACTCTCCCTGACCGTACCTGTCCCGCATTTGCAAGTGCTCACCCTGCATGCGCAAAAGAAGATAAAAGTACCATGGCCGACCAACACACGTCCTTGCCTCCGCAAATCAAAGCTTCGCGCGGATCAAACGCGAAACACGACGCCCGCGTTTAAGTTGGCATAGATACAACACATGCAAAGCACGTCGCTGTCACGGCCAGCATGCATGCTATTTCCCCCCCCCCTCCCCTCCTCCACCCCCCCCTCCCACTTAACCCGATCCAGTCTTAGTCTGAGACCAACGCTGACCTCGCAACGTCAACGTGCTCATCCTTCCTCTCCACCTGACACTCTCTCCACCTCTCTCTCTCTCTTTACCTCTTCTTTCATTCCCTCTGAGGCGATATTCCACTTCCTCAACTGCAAACATATCGCCCGCTCGCTCCCTGCGTTACGTTGGCCTCGCGTCACTTTCTGTCCACCGCATTCACGTTCCGACGTTGTTGGTGTTCTCGCACACGCACACATTCCATCGTCGTTCGTGATCTTCGCCGTCCCCGCATACGTACACACCTAATCGAGCTGACGCGTATCTTGTCCGCTCCAAAGCTTAATCAACAGCACTGCCTTGCAAAAGGCAGACCTCGCGTAAGCCGTTCATCAACACACTTGTCTTTCGCTTACCTCCTAGGCCATGGACTGTGACTGACACTGCTACAGACAACGATTCCACTTCACGCCACACCCTACCACCACTTCTCCACTGACAAAGTCTCCAACAACCTCAACACATCACCACCACGCAATTACGCTGCACAAGAGAGGACTAACTGTTACCATGGTGGGATTGAAACCTAAATATCCGATCAGGCAAGGTGTCAAAAACCCTGCCATCCCCGGATCAAACCCACGATAATCCGCACAAAAACACAATCATTGAGAGAGCTCGGGCATCTCATCGGCCGCCCATGACGAGCTTCTCGTTTGCAGACTTTTACGCCTGCACATGAAACCATTCCAACCCGCAAAACCACACCTGGCCTACCCATGTTTTCAATCTCAATATCGGCCCCGCACTCATCCCGTCCAGCTAACCGTCGCCGAACCCCTATCGTACCCGTATTGAGAAGAGAGGGAAAAAAGAAATAAGGAAACCCCTAAAGGTGCAAATTCCGACGGGGACGTCATGCGCAGATTAGGGTCGGAAGTCCCAGTTGCACCATTGCTCTAGACGCGAGAAGGGAAATGTGTTTTCGGATATGAACCTACCGGAAGGACAACCATAACACCGTGCAATGCCGCAGGACGAATTAAGGAAACAATCGAATACAGTGCCTTGACGGTCGTCTCGACATCCACAGAGGAGGCGAGGCGCTCAAGACTTGCGGAAGTCGCTCAAGACAGGGTATATGAGCTCAAAGGCTTGGTAGATCTCTTCGCGGACTTTAGCACCAGTCAAGACGATCTTTCCGGAGACGAAGATCAAGAGGACGATCTTGGGCTTCATCATACGATAGACTGGGAGGGGTTAGCAGGATGGTCAGTGGATGGTATACAGGATACGCACTCAGGCCAGGGAAACTATTTGTACAAGTTAGCGTAAGTCTCGGATGCAGTCCCGAAAGTGGCACTTACAGCTCAGGTTCGTACGACGAGAAGGTGTGATGATGCGAGGCAAGACCTGTGTTGTCAGCATAAACACCCTCTTAACCAGGTTCGTTTAACCTACCTTCGAGCCGGATTGGGAACTTGATATCAGTGCTCCCACTTTCGAAACAGTCAGCATCTCTTCATTGGAGAGGGGTAAAAAGGGAAAATCCACTGGCTACATACACGATGTTCTGGATCTTGACTAAACGGAGTCAGCTATGTCTCGCAAACAATGCAAACGCTGGCATTACGTACAGTCTGAGAACTTGGCATTGAAACCAAGCTTCTGGATGATGCGAGCATATTTGCGGGACGCAAGCTTGGAGTCATCTTCAGACTTGGCTCCCGTGACAACCATCTACGAGGAATCAGCTGTGTCTGTTGACGAGCAATAGGCACCATCGACAGTGCATCCAACATCGGATCACATCAGACATTCACAGATGGGAGAATATAGGCATCACATGATTGGATATTTACCTTTCCGGACGCGAAGACCAATGCGGTCGTCTTGGGCTCTCGAATTCGCATGATAACAGCAGCAAACCGCTTGGGGTTGTATTCTGCGTTTCGGGCGTGCAGAGCAATGGTCTTGAGGTCGAGTCGCGCGGAGAGGTTCACGGTAGCAACAATGTTCTGGAGGGTTGGCACGATGCCCGAGGCATTGCCGGTGGTGTCGGGGGTGGCCGCCGGGGTAGCTGGCTGAGCCTTGTCCGAAGTGGGCGGGGTCAGCTCAGAGCTGTTGGGATATGAGAGGCTTCCGGGGGCGATGAACTTGACGGTGTTAGAACAGATAGCAATGATGAAAACATCACAGCCGGTTACGTACCGTCTTGGCCTGAGCAGCGGTCGACGGGTGTGCATTGAGAGAGTCCATGATGGATTGAAAGGGTTTGATTTGTGGGGGGGACCGAGTGTGAGCTCGTTTTGACGCGGCGGTTCTTTGACTGCGCAGGTCAGACTATGTAATGGACGGCGACGGGGCGCGGGCTCGACTCGATCGCTTGCGCGAGGATGGTCTTCGCCCTGCAGAGGTGTAGAGAGGGAGCGGAGGAGAGCCGTACCGAGCGAGGCAGGAGCTACAACCGAATGTGTCCTCCCTCCGTGACGTGCCAGAGCGTGCCGCGGGCGTCGGTCGTGTCTGTGAAGACGGCTATCTATAGATGCAGAGGGTGCAGGACCAAGTGCGAAGCCAGCAAGCCCTTGGTGGGGTGGGTAAGGCTGCTCGGCTCGGTGGCGGATCGGGCTTAGCGCCTGTCGCGAAAGAGCTGCTGCAAGCCTCTGTCGGGAGCGTCGATTTGCGCGTTCAAGCGCAAATTCCAGCGAATGTCGTGATTAAAGAACGCGTTCACGCCGATGCAGACGATCTGGGTGACGCGGGGTGGGCGGGAGTGATGGGGTTGGTGGTCGCGGCAGAGAGAGACAGGCCAAAAGGTTGTAAGAGTCGGGGGGCACGGGGGCTCTTTATAGTTTTGCAGCCCGCGGCGCCAAGGCGCTAGCCGACGCGCTAAGACCGCCGCTTTTGCTGGAAGCTTCGCGTGAAGAAAGGGGCTCGTCGACCGCGTTCTCCGGCGCTGGATGCCCTGGCCCACATGGGTAATGGAGCAATGCAGAGGGCGGTTTTTTTCCCATCGTGCCCTGCTCTCCCCCTGCTCCGCTCTCACGACGCGGGGAGAGAAAGGGCTGCATTGTCCACGGCGCGCCTCCGTTGCCCTGTAGAGACATGGTAGAGAATGGATGACGAAGGACGGGCGTCGGACAACCCCCTTCGCGCCGATCGCACGGCCAATCACAGGCGCAACGGCCACGCTGCCGGCTCGAAAGCAAAATTCATCGCGGGTCGGCCGACGAAAAAATTCGTCTCCACTAGTTACTGCACATACATGCACTACGGTTTGCGGATCATTCTGGCCCCCCTGGTTGGAACCCGACACACCCACGCACCCACGCAGCGCACTGCGCACTGCCTCACCGGTCTGGGATTCCTGCCCCGGCCGCCCCGCTATCGCGTCGCAGTCACCTCACCTCGCTCCCCATCCTCCCCGCCATGCACACCACCACAAGCTCCCGTGGGCAGCGACAGGCACCGACAACCATGGCGATGGCGATGATGATGGCGATGATGATGGCGATGATGATGGCGATGGCGATGGCGATGGCTTTGGCTTTGTGATGCGGCTGCCGTTGTTTGCTGGTGGTGCAGTCGGCAACACTCGTCCATGCCATGAGTCACGTCAGCCTCCTGCTCGCCGCCTCAACACCAACCATCCAGCAGCCATTTCACCCCTCGGTTTCAGATCGCGACAGCGCCTTGTCGTCGCATTCAACAACATTTGCGCTTGCGCTTCACGATGCAAAAACCTGGCCTCTTGTTGCAGGTCGGGTGATGAGAATCAAGCCTTGGAGAAAGCGCGCTGGGTTTCGCAGTATCGTGATTACGCGTCATTTGTCGTGTGTCACGGTAGTGGTAGATGCACGCCTCTCTTCACCTGCGACGTTCCCTCGCCGGCTGCCACGTGTTCCTTCCCTGATCTTCATCCTCAAACGTGCTGATTTCTCCGCCCTTTTGCTGCCACACCCATACTTCGAGAAGGTTGGAACCTGAACAACCCAGGTCCATCCTGAGCTCGGCGGTGATTGGAGAATCGAGGGCTCCACATGACAAGCCCGACATGAAGGACAGGTCTGGGT
Source organism: Corynespora olivacea (assembly GCA_019202945.1). Lineage (NCBI taxonomy): Eukaryota > Fungi > Ascomycota > Dothideomycetes > Pleosporales > Corynesporascaceae > Corynespora > Corynespora olivacea. The sequence continues at coordinate 22,613 of JAGQEM010000004.1, forward strand.
TCATCCTAGCGACAGCCACTCCACCACAGAAACACATCGCACGTGGACGTCGCAAAAGTCCCTGCAGTGGTTTTGGTACACCGCGGAATAGTCTCCACGTCGGTGCAGGTGGGGTGGAGCAATTCCGTGGGATGGGGCTGAAGGTTGCGGTTTGCATCGGCACAGCATGATGGCGCTGGAGGCAGGTGCGTCCAGACCAGGTAAGCCAAGGGCACCTCTCCGTTGGGTCTCTCCGCATCCTGATCCATTGGAACAACGGTCAGGTGGGGTGGGGTATTCACATTCACGTCAATCCATAATGCCCATGACAATCTTTCTTCACAACCCTTGCAACTCTTGCCGTCTACGCATAACCCCTTCAGATATCTCACAACCCTTGCAACTCACTACGAACATCACCCCCAACGCTCCAATAAACTCCCGTGCCTCTCTGACAGCTTACCAAACTACTCCGACGACACGATTCTCGTCGGCCCAACTTGCAGCGGACTCATCCACGCGCCATCTCCGGAGTCACGATGACGCATCTCGGATTCGGGTAGCATGAACGGCTCCCTGTTCTCGTATCTTGGAAGCTTCATTGACGGCAACCTGTTCGTGCAGCATGGCCCCGGGGAACGGACGCGTTTGCGGGGATACGAGTCGAAAGGGTGCAAGAAGTGGTGGGCCCAAGGTAACGTGTGGGTCGCGACAGCAGGGGCAAGGTGCGGGTGAGAGAGGAAAGGCGATTGAGGTACTTGGGCATCCGCCATCGGAGGAAGCATATTCACAATGGGCATCATGGGGGCGGGGAGCTGGCGAGATTGTTCGTTGCGCGGAGTGATTGTGGCGTCCATTCCACATGGGTATGATGGAAGAGACGGGCGACTTGTTCTTGACTTCCTCCGCGGCGTCACCTTTGACGTTGTCTTCGATATTGGCTTTGATCTGGTGAGAGCAGGTTCGTTTTCCACTTCCGTGTCCGTACCGGGTGCTTCATCCTCGTCTTCCTCGTTCTCTGAAGAGGAGGAGCCGGGTTCGAAGGCGTCAGAGCTATCTTCAAACTCGTACATATGCCGACGAGCAAGCTCTTCTTCGTCATCCTCCTTATCGTCGTCCTCTTCTCCATCCTCGTCTTGCCCATCTATGCCATCCCCTGATTGTCCATCCATATTCTCATCACCTCCATCTGTCTCCTTGTCCTTCTTCAACCACACACTCGGCGTATGGCTCTCGATAGCATCCCGTACCACCCCACTCCCGGCCTCATACTCCCTCCTCACATAACCAACAAGCACATCCAACTTCTCACAAAGCCTCCATAACCAAAGAGTATCCCCGCGATCCCCCTCCTCATACAGACCACCTTTTTCCGTCATCCGCCTTACCAACGTGGAAAAAAGGCGCACCGAAAAAGCCCTTGCATCCGCGTCGTTACCCAGTGCACGTAGCTTGGCCGCTCGCCCGTTGACTTCGCGCCGAATAGATTCGAATAGCTCGTCCATGTTGGGGCGGTCTGTGTGTAGAGATCGTGGGGCGAAGCGCGAGTGCGAGAGGTATGCGTCGCGGTATGCAATGAACGGATGGAGGAACTGGGGTGTGGCGATGAGCTCCTTGAGCAGTGACCCCGAATCTTTCATGCAGAACATGGAGAGCACATTCCGGAGGGCGGGCGTATCGCCTCCTTCTGGCATCGTGCAGTCCATTACAGCCATGTTGGGTACCGCAGCGGGGGTGATGTTGGATGAGGCAGTGGGATGGGAGATGGTTGGATGTGAAGAGGTGAATGCGGCGGTCCGATGGAGTTTTACGCTACATATACGAGGTGTTGCCGGTTGTCGTTTGTAGCTCGTCGGCAAGTTTGGAATAGGTTTTTTTGTGCAAACGGTGTCGTAATCACTCTTGCCCGTGTGCCTTCATCCACACCCGCAGCACCACCGCCTTCACTTCCCCCTCACGCACACCAAAAATCAAATTACCCCGCACCTTGTTTTTGCCGTATAAATACTTCAAAAGTCTCAAAACTTTCAATACAACACATCCGCATCATGGGTGGGCTAGTGGTCGAAGACGAGGACTGTGACGCACGGGTCGTTCACGGGCTGCCAAAGGATCAATGGATCCGCCACTAGGAAGCCGACGAGGAGGCCTTTCGTTGTATTAAGGCTGTAGATTCCGAGGCTGGGGCAGCAGATGCATTCCGGGGGCTACCCCCTGAGGACTGAAGTTTCGTGGGTTCGAATCCACCAGGGTGATTCCTGGTGGTTTGCAAAAAATATCTCTTTTTTGGTTGTTGTTTTTTTTGGCTTGGTTGTCGGTGACGTAGGCGGACCTCCTCTGGCTTCTGAAAAAACAAAAGATTTTTTTTCTCCTGGTGCTCTCTCAAACCCGTCATTCCAGCTCTACCATCTCGAACACGGCGCCCTTCTCCCTTTCCAACACCTCGCCGTTCATGAAGCCGTGCAGGTATGTACCTCCCACAAGCCGATGTTTTGAATTGTTTACCATCCTCCTGAGGACAAGCGGCACACGACACCCCGAAACAACCCAGACGCTGTCGCCCTTGCGCAAAGCTTGCGTGCCCAAACCGAAGAAGCCTTGTTTGGTCCGGAACGGTCTCAGAAGCATGGCATGCATGTAGTGAGCATCGAAATGGGAAGCTCTGTGGGCCAGGGCTTTCAGTTCGTCCGGATCCCTTTCACATGCATCAAGCGCAGTGATGATTTCGTCCTCGGATGGCAAGGTGGTGTTGGAAGAGAAGGGTGCCGGGGCCGGAAATGCGGTCGGGCGTTTTTGTTGACCGATGGAAGCAACGACGTACTTCCATAGGACCCAGCTGCGGAAAGAAGCCCCAAGAACCTCGGTCGCGGGATATTGGTTGATTTGTGCCAGGGGCATCATACTCTCCCGGTTCGTCGTCAAGGCTCTCCATACGACTTCTTCTCGACCTTCGCCCGTAAAGTATGTTTCGTCCAGTCCGTGGACGAGTGTCCAGAGCCTGTAGGGGTGGGCAAACGTATAGGTTTCTCTTTTCGTCTCCCCAATCTCTACGATTTCATCGATTTTGGTGGCTTCCACGCCGAGAATGTTTGTTCCTTCCTGCTCCTCGAGGTAGTATCGGCGAGGACGATCCCCCGCTGCCGTGAACGCATGATATCCGGTGACGCGCAGCCCCAGAAATTGGGTACAGGACCAGTCTGGGACCCACGATGGAAGTCCGGCGATTTGCTGGAATTCTTCTCCTTCCACACACGTTAGAAGGAAGAGGTTGTCCGAATGCTCCAATATATACTTTGCCGTCATTATGTACACCTCGGTGACGGGTCGCTTGTAGCTGGGGAAAATGCTGGCGTTGCCGATGCCCAGTTGCGAATACACTTTATCTCTGGGGTCTTGACACGACGAGTATCGAGCCCGGATGAGTGCATAAAGTAGCCCGTCCGTATGTGCTGATGACCATGTGCGCTTGGCAGCTTCCAGCCGTGCGGGTACGTGACTCCAACGCCCCGTATTGCTGCGAGTAGGTCGGAAAATCGAAGGATCCGAGAAGTAGTTGGACCATGACGAGGTTGCCAGAAAGGCAGATACGGATGACACATGTTCCCATCGTATCGTGTTGTTACCGCAGAGCAATACGGCCTCGCGTGCGAAAGTCACTTCTTGGATGATCCAAGCTCGGTCGAACCATGATCTTTCGAAGAGACGGGCCAGTGCTTGCCAGTTGTTGGAGTCGAGCAGTGGATCGGGGGTATCCCGTGATACCTGGTGTGGGTGTATTTCCGATCTATGCTTTGCTGTTGTATTGACGATCTTCTCGATCAATGCGAACGCCTTTGGAGTGGATGCCTCTTCCTCTCCAAGCCAGACCACGACTTTCGTTGCTGCTTTGTAAACTTCTGCCATGAGGTTGACCTGGTGACTGCGTTCCGGTAGATCTGCCTGGTTGATGGCGATGGCGTCGATCCAGAGTGGTCCGAGTAGAGGGTCGTCATCTTTGGCGTGCGAGCAGTGTAGGAGGAATCCGTACAGGTTTCTGCCAACGGACATTGGTTTGCCGTTACATAGTACGTTGACATTTTGATTCCCTTGCTCGCTGTTCTTGGCTTCCAGAGGCAATGTTGACTCTTCCGAATACACGGGAGGTCCCCATGTGTAGGATAAGGCGATATATTCGGGGTGGTCACCGAGGGAAACAACCTCTAGATTGCATCTGATTGTATCAGATCCAGCTTCGAATGGTTCGATTCGAAGGAGACGTATTTGACCACGGTGGAGCTCTCGATAGACATTTGCGTCGGACATTTGTGAAAAAAAAAACAAAGCCAAATCTCTTATTTGCTTTCGTCGGCCGGCACGTGATGCCTGAAATCCTGCTGTATTCGAAACGGGTTGAGAGTGATGGAGTGAAAGAATAGACTGGTGGTCCAAGGCTGAGCTGAGGATATTCGACCCCCACCTTCTCTCTAGACCGCGATCAGCTAGCGGTGGCGTGTACTTTCGATCTAAACTTGACGTGGGCCAAATCCTTACCTTGGACCATTGACTCAGATCTCATGACTCGTATCTTTTTTGCTGTTGCAGCTATCATCACTCTGATTGCAGTGTTCTACCAATCCTTGAGAATGGCCACCACCTCCTCCTCCTCCTCCTCCTCACCCATATGGAAATACACCGCCCAACGCGGTTTCTTCTCGCACGACTCCGACCCTGTAAGCTGGGACTTTCGCGCAACAACACAACCGTCTTTCGGACTGCTCGACAGATCCTATCCCACCGACGATGCGTATGATCCAAAGAAAGAGAGGACGCAGTGGCAGCGATTCAAGCACTACCTGGACAACCTGAACAAAACCAGCCCAACGCATAGAAAATACAAACTCTTCTATCTCATCCGGCACGGGCAAGGCATCCACAACGTAAAAGAATCAGAGGTCGGACGAGAAGAATGGGATCGTCACTGGTCGAAACTCTCCGGTGATGGATCGATGATCTGGGAAGATGCTGCTTTGACGCCGACGGGCAAGCAACAAGCCAAAGCCATTGCAAAGTTCTTCGAGGACGAAGATGTACCGGAGCCGGAGAGGGTGTATAGTAGTCCGCTAAGGCGGTGTTTGAGGACGACGGAGTTGGCTTTTCCATCCTCGTCGGCACAATGGACTGTGAAGGAGCATCTGCGCGAAAAGTTGGGTGTTCATACGTGTGACAAGAGGAGCACCAAGACTTATATTGCGTCTGCGTTTCCAAAGTTCGTTATCGAGTCGCAATTCACGGAGCACGATGAGTTGTGGAGTCCCGATGTGAGGGAGACTTTGGATGAACATATCACCCGGAAGACGAGGTTGCTCGATGAGATCTTCTCCGAAGCAGAAGACGCTGTCATCATCAGCCTGACGGTGCATTCAGGCGCAATCATGGCTCTCTTCGGTGCCACGGGGTGGGGGATGGTTCCTGTGGCCGCGGGGTCAGTGTATCCACTGCTTGTGCTCGCAGAGAAAGACGGATGAAGTAGAATTTTGAGATGGCGGGAGAAATTCGCCACAATCTATGCTACAAGAGGAGAGCTGATGCATATTCGCCTCTCTTTCCCATCTAATAATCCCTCCCCTCCACCCCCAACTTGCCCTCATTCTCCTCGATATACAAAACCAAATCCTCAATCGTACACACCTTGATCCCCCACTTCTTTCCAAAAGCCAAGCAATCGTCCCTCCTCATCATGCCACCCCCGACCCTTTCCGCCTTTCCAGGTACCTCGTCCCCATCCGTAATCAGCTCGCAAATCACCCCGACCTCGCCCTTCCCCGCTAACCTGCACAGATCAACCGCCGCCTCGGTATGTCCTCTCCTGACCCTGACTCCACCCTCCCGCGCCTGCAATGGCAAGACATGTCCCGGTCTTCTGAACATTTCCGCACCCGTCTTGGGATCCGACAGCATCCTGCACGTCAGAGACCGATCGTGAGCGCTTATGCCTGTGGAAATGGAAGGATGGGCCGCGTCGATGGACACGGCATAGGCGGTCTGGTTCGGGTCGGCATTATCGGCGACCATTTGCGGGAGGTGGAGGGCTGCGGCGCGGGACACGGGGAGAGGGGCGCAGATGTAGCCGCTGGAGTAGCGGATCATAAACGAGGCTTTCGAGGGCGTGAGAGAGGAGGCAGCGATTATGAGGTCGCCTTCGTTCTCGCGCGAGGGAGAGTCGAGGACGATTACGAACTCGTCGTTTGCTGTATGGGGGGGTGGGGTGTCAGCGGGACATTCGTCGTTTGGGTGAGGGGTAAGGGAGGGAGGGCGTACCGAATGCGCGTATCACATCTGGTATTGAGTCGAATGCAGGATGTGCGGGTGTGTGGTCCACGAGGCCATTTGTGCCGTTTACGCCATTTGTGAGTCCCCCTCCGTTCAAGCCGGCTGCTTCGTGGACTTCGGTGGCAGGCATTCTTCTCTGTCAAATCTGCTTCTTTTTTTTTTTCGGTGCACCCGCTGTCCTTTCTCTACCTTCAAATATATCGATGGAGGGGCTTTTGGTTTGGTGACGGGGATGTTTTGGCAACGCGGAATCGGCACGTCGGCGGATTGGAGGATGGAAAATGGATTGCCAATGCTTAGGAAATAAAAATGTCTAGATGACGCTCGCCCCGAGTCCCGCCGACCCTTCTTAGCTCTTCCCTTTGTAAGCCGATGCCGGAAGCCGGAGGTATCCACGTCGATTACCCCAGACGTACGTACAGCCTTCCACCACAAGTAGTGTACCAGCAGGGGGCCACATTGTGATTAGATGGATCAAGGATGTACCATACCAAGTAGATAAATTCGCCAATCAACGCTGGTACCCTTGTGCGTAAACGGTGTTTTCTATAGCTCTGGAGAGTTTATATAGATCCGAACTACCCTAGCTATAATCAGTTAGTAAGATCAATGCAGTGAGCGTGCGCGGACGGCCATCCCGTTCCGACCTCCAGGCAATGTCCGAGGCCACAACCACAACTCGTCCCGTATCGCTGACCGAGGGTTCGCAAACGATCATCGTACCAATAGTCCCGTCCTCTTTCTGCGGGAACTGACCAAGAGACTCGATACGCATGTGTCGGCACGATGCGCGGCAAAAATGGTGCCCGACACCGACGTTGAGCCCATCGCAGTGCGACTCCCCAACAGTTCCGCGGCAGCTCCATCGGGACGAAGGCCGCGAGAAACCGGGGCGCAGTGCAAGGTGTACCTCTAACAGATGTGCTGTGCACTCAGATACAATGGGTACTATACCACGATTATGATGTGTGCAGTTCGATGCGAAAGAACATGTGCATTCGTTTGGACGAGTGAGCGACTCAAAGATCTCCATCAGTCTTCTTTATGCCACCATCTCCCATCGAAATACCATTATAAAAGTACACAATTGTAATCAAGACACCGATGATTTTACACTGCCTCCAGGCCGCCAAGCCGCTCCAGTGAATATAGCGTCATCCGAGCAAGGCGTGAGTGAGACGTCTATCCAATTTAGGCAATCTTCTCCTGAGGTCCCTTCGTCGGCGTCGCCTTCATCGGCTCATCGCCCGTCTCACTATTGCGCTCCGCAACAACACTCGGATAACCATCACCCTCCATATCATCATCGTCGTCCTTCCAGAACTGCTTCTTGCCAGCTTTGAGCCTCTTGACCCACGGTGGAAGAAGGCCACCAGGGATCTTGTACGTCCAGGGCTCCTTTTCGTGCTTGTTGTCGGGTACGATGCGGCCTCCGGACGCTTTCTCGACGACCCAGATAACGGTGTTGATGATGATGTAGGACATAACCCCAGCAATCAGACCGTATGCGATCGAGTACGTGAAAGGCATGATGGCGATGGTGAGGAAGGCGGGAATGGCATCGCCAAGATATCTCCAGTTGATGTCCTTGGCAGCCTGTGCCATGAGCGCGCCAACGACTGATGCGAAGTTAGTGCATATTCGTATTCACTCGGAACAACGTCGACTCTTACTGATTAGAGTACACCCAGTAGCGTAGGGCGGGATGGACGCGAAGATGGGGGCGAAGAAAACGGAGATGAAGAAGCAAAGTCCGGTGGTCATCGCGGTGAGGCCGGTTTTGCCGCCTTCTGAGATACCGGCACCTGATTCGACTATGGTAGAAGCAACCGTTAGCAAAATTCACAATGGAGAGACCTTTTCTGCAGAACATGATCCGAGGGATGGCACATACTGTAAGCTGTCACCGGGGGCGAACCCATCAACGATCCGATCGAGATACCAATGGCATCAATCATGTAGGCAGCCGACGAGCCCTCAAAATCTTGGGTGCGCTCGTCGATCAAACCTGCAAAGCGCGCCATGGAGTAGAGCGTGCCGGTACAGTCAAGAATATCGACGTAAAGGAAGGTAATGAAGGCTAGCAGCATACGTGTTAGCTGAATATACTCGGGGATCAAAACAGCTCTAGACGCAAGGTTGACTGACCTAGTCCGAACTGCCCGCCGTATTCCGAAATATCCCACCTCTGGACGTTGAGAGTTTGTTGAATCGGGTGGAAAGTAACCACTTTCTTGAAGAAGTCGAACGAGTCATCGCCAGTCACAGTGTGAGGAAAGTAGGTTACCGGTGTTGGTCGTGGCCACGAGATGATTGACACAAGCATAATGCCGGCGATAATGGCACCCTTGACACGGTATGCCATCAGTAGAACCGTGAGGAAGCCACCGCAGAAAATGCCAATCCACATGGTCGGGCTGCGCATCTTCTGCGAGGGTGGGCAGAGATTGTCCTTATCCATGAATCGAGCCTCGCATCCAGCAAGTTCGAGAGGCGTTGATGTTGCTCCCGTGATGAGACCGATACCGGCGGAATACGTCAAACCGATGAGGGTGAGGTAGAGTCCGATACCGACACCTGTTGCGAGCTTGATGCTTGCAGGGATTGACCTGAAATAGGAAGTGAGTATACATTCTTTTGCAAGCAGTGTATGACGGTCATCATTGGATGGAAATGCATATCTGGTACTCACCTTGCTAACCATTGTCGAATGCCGAGCAAAGTCAGAGCGACGAATACCTGACGAAGTCAGTATACATTGCGGGTAAGCTTCCAACGCGAGTGCCACTCACCCATCCTTCAACGAAGACTGCCGTCAATGCCACCTGATAGGGAACAGCCCCTTCAAGAGAGTCAGCCTCGTTCCATGAAACCTCTGGTACGGTAACACCTCGGCCAGTCCGGGTGTACCAAGCCACCGAGACTTGGACTGGAGCGGGGTGGAATTTTTCAACACTTGCCTGAGCCGTGGAAGCCGACAACATTGTACGCGAAATAAGCATTCAAGCCCATTCCAGGTGCCAGACCGAGTGGCATGTTGGCAAAGAGACCCATGCAGAAGGACGTGAGAGCGGAAATGGCAGCGGTCGCCGTCACAAGGTCTCGCTTGATGCCCTGTTTGCAGAGGAGGTATTCGGTATTGGTCACGCATAGATCCTCCATACTCCCTGGAGGACAAACGCACGTTCCACCACTGTCAGCGGTGATGGTCGAGTTGACGGCGAGGATGTAAGCCATCGCGAAGAAAGTGGCGAGACCGGCGCGAACTTCTGTAAAGAACCGCGAGCCCTTTCGCTCCCTGCGCTTTGGAGAAGTCAGTACCTTGCAGTGATTGGAACCGGGAGAGGTTTACATGTCCAGACCCCTCGAGACGAAAGTACCGGCCGACGGCGGAGCGCCCAATTTTGAGGTTCGTATTGTCCACCCAGCCCATGTTGAAAAATCCGGTGCTCGCGCTGAGAGAGGTGAAGAGGGCGTTGAGAACCTCCCGAGGCGAGGGCAACGGTAGAAGAGAAGATTGACGATGTGCGCAACCCTTAACGGGCGAGAAGGGGTCCGTCGGTTTTAAAGATACAACACAAGCAGCTGCCGGATTGCTATGGCATCCCGCACCAAAAGATAAGAGTTTTTGGATTGGCTTGGCGTTCTACTAATGTAATCAATGTCGAAGGCCGTTTGGCGTCGCCCAACCCGAGCTTAGCCCAAGGATCACCATCAGTTGGTGGTATTGCTGGAAGTAGGGGCAACCAGCCGGCAAAGTGCATCTGGCGTCCGACCTACCCCTGCAGCACACACCATCGTAACCCGTGTGATGGGACGACGACAGGCGGTGGCTAACGAACTGCAGCTTGCTAGTTGTATGCCGCTTTGTGTTTGCTTGCTTCTGGTCCATCCTGCCGAGAGGGGAGCTATCCCCAGCGGGAAGGCGGCGAAGGCCGACAAGCGTTAGACGCTCCGCCAGGGATTCGCCGCTCCGCCCTGTCTGTTATCTTGACCCCGGACAGAAGCTGGCTTTGTTTGGCCTTCACCCAGGACTTGCAAATGGGGTTTTGTCAGGTTTGTGGGGGCCACGCTGGAGGAACCACCCGCGATCTACGCCCTGTACGGCTGGGGCGGGTTGTGATTTGCGTGCTGGTGCGGGTGCTGATGCTGACCCTGACGCTGATACCGATCCCATCAAACAACAACGTGACAAAGGCAGGAAGACGACGGGTCCTGTCCGCCTGCATGCGTGTCGTGGACCGTCTCTGCACGAAAGCGACGGCAATGACGACGATTTCGGTTCCTGGGTACGATGGCCGCAGGGTATCCTTGTCCATGTTATTTTGCTGACACGATCCAAACTCGCTCGCGTGCCCAACTAACTCAACACCAAAGCCAGGTATCGTGAGGGTCGCGTCGCATGCAGGACCAGCTCAGGAGGCGAAATAGGGCTGTACATTCGTCATGCCCGACGCAGTGTCGCTGGTCGTTGGCGATCTTGGCCCTCTTTGGGGTCTTGTGTAACAGCTGCCACCATCCGATCCCACCGCAGTGTGCCAGCCAGCCAGCGCCTGCAAATCAATGGTCCGCGCGAGCTAGTGGTGAGTGGCTAACGGCAGTGATGATGGATGATGCAAAGAGTTGGGACGTGGAAAGGCGGAGGAATGCATGGTTAAGGAGGTGCTATGCTCTACACTACAGACCGCCAATCGCCATTTCGTCACGTGGGACGAAGTTTCATCGATCAACTTGCGATCTCCAAAAGGGCTTGCACGAAAGTATGCAATCTCGATCGTGAAGTCGCGGATAGAGTTCCGAAGTACCCTGGAGCACAATTCCACCAATCCGCCACACCTGCGAAACCGAACATGGCCTCTCGCATTCTCTTGACCCTAAATTCTCCGCAACCTACCGGCATGCTTTTTTTTTTTGCACCCTGCACTCAACCTCCATTGCCGCATGCACCTTCTTCATTGAAGGATCTCAAGCAGCACCTATTTTCCGTCGATAGAAACACTCCATCCTCAAGCCATGGCGATGGTCATTACCCCATATAATCTCCGCGCAGCATGCAAAGCGGAGAAGGTCACCAGAAGGAATAACCGTTCCGCAAAACCGTTATTTATCCTTCCAATGAACACGGTGCTCAGGGGACAGAAGAGGGAAGGCAGCTACAGGGTTCCCCAGATTTTGTCTAACCAAAACATATGCAAGGTCGGTATGGGAAAGGTTGCAAGCCGATGAGTGGACGGCGTTGCGATATTCCGATGATAGATTGCGCGATAGCTCGGAGAACAATGTGTGGCAGGGTGATAGACTGGCGATTGAGGTCATGCTGGGTTTGAAGAATCGGGATTGACGGCGGCGAGGCGATGATGGTAATGAGGTTGCACGGGGTTGGATCAAGGTCGGAAGAATTGTCCAGTGATGCTCAAGGGTCCACCAGTTGAATCTTTCGAGCGTGGTACGGAGTAGAATGGTGGAGAGGTATAAAGAAGAGGTGTCTGGGTTTGAATAGCGACCCAGTGAGTTCTATATCCTCATCCACTTCCAGGAATTCGGTTCAGCTTCATCATGCACGCTCAAGCTCTTTTCGTCGCCGGTCTGGTCGGCCTCGCCGCCTCCGCTACCACCAACACGAATCTCCAGACCGCCTTCCCCGCCTCTTCTGGAACCACCAACTTGGCCGCTGCCAGGACGCTAGCCGCCGGGGAAGTTCTTGATGGAGGCATGAAGCAATGGGATCGTAGCCGTAAGTCCACCCCAGTCTCTTCATCGCCCGAAGCGAAGCGAAGCCATACCAACCTCTTCACAGCATCCACCTGCAACGACCAAGCCGAAGGCGGCGACGCCGATGCCGTCTTCGTCCTCAAAGACGGTGCCACCCTCTCCAACGTAGTCATCGGCCCCAACAACGGAGAAGGAGTCCACTGTCTCGGCACTTGTACCCTCAACAACGTCTGGTGGACCGACGTGTGCGAAGACGCGGCCACCTTCAAGCAATCCTCGGGCACCTCCTATGTCAATGGCGGCGGAGCGCGTAAAGCTGATGACAAGGTGCTTCAGCACAACGGCGCAGGCACGGTCGCGGTCAAGAATTTCTGGGCACAGGATGTGGGCAAGGTGTACAGGAGCTGTGGGAATTGCGGAACGCAGTATGCGAGGAAGAGCACCTTTGATAATATCAAGGTGGACGGTGGGAGCGTTGTGGCGGGTGTCAATGGAAACCTGGGAGGTAAGCTTTTCACTCTCCAGCATGGAGATGGCGATATGATTTGGGAGGGCACATGCTGACGAGGAGATGATTAGATACGACGTCCATCAGCAACTCTTGCCTGCTTGACAGCAGCATCTGTTGGTTGTACAAGGGTGTCACCAGCGGCGAGCCTTCGAAGACGGCTTCTGCGCCGGATGGAAAGGTTTGCGCGACTGCTACGATCAAGACCAGCGGATGCTGAGGGGCTGAAATGATGTTGGTGGATGGTAGGAGCGGCCTTTGGTAGGAGAGGAATGGGCCTTCGCTTCTTGATGCATATCGTATCCATCGTTATTTTTTATCTATCCCATGTCACTACGCAGCCCCTCCACGGTTAGGCCTACTCTCAAGCTGGCAACAAAGAGAATGTAGCTATCTCCTTTGAAACTCGACGAATACGAAAGTTTCCATCAGGCGCTACCCGTGGTACAAGTTCAAATGGGTGAGCCACGTGGCGTCGCGTCGATACGCCACACGCGCGTGTCAGAATGACGTATGCGCAAGTTCCAGCTTTAACCCTGCTACTGTCCCTGAACACGCAGCGCACTAAAAGGCTTGGGGAGCTCGCATCTCTCTCAAATGCATGCCTGCAGTGTCGGATGCTCGTCTCGCACACTTTGGCACACCATGAAGCCGCGGATATCGGCACTCTCTTCTTCCTTTGCACGCGTCCCTTCTCGCCCGCACTCCTATGCCGGACACCCGTTTGCCAGGCCCACAACAACAACAACAACAACACCAATCCTTGGTCTGCAACAGCACAATGCGAGGCCTACTGCTGTCCAGCTCAGGAGCTTTGCTTGCACGAAGCATTTGAGACGTGCTGCCGTCAGGGATGATGACGACTACGATAATTCGAATGCGAGGCCTGCCGTGGATTTGAACCAGAACATCACGCAGGAGGAGAAGAGTGACTATGAGAGGCAGCTCCAGGACAAGACGAGGCAAGTGCGTGCGCCGTGGAATAGGGAAGGCAGCGATGTGCCTCCAGTTGCACGGCAGCGGAGTGCGAGTGCAATGACAAAGGGTAGTCTACCATACGCTTTGGAATCTCTCCGGGGGTTAATATGACACAGGGAAACTCCTGACCACCCCATCGAGAATGCTCAAGCTCATCCTCCCTCTGACCACGAAGGACCTGAACAGCGACCGCAAAGACATCGAGCCCCTCGCCCTTCTTGTTCACCCACAGCAACCTCTCTCCTACCTCGAGCGCCTCATTCAAGCCGAGCTACCCACAATCAAAAACGGCGACGATCGGGAGCGCATACCCAATGTCTACTTCCTCGCCGAAGACTCCATGCAAGACGAACTGCAGCCCTCTACGCCCCATAAGACGCCTGTGAGCGACGATGGCGAAAGACTGGCTGAGCAGAAAGGTGAGGAGGATTTTGAGAAGGTGGACGAGTTCAGGATCGACGGCAAGATCGAGAGGACCGGAAAGCTGGGCGTTACTAATAGGAAATCACCCGATGAAGCGACTCAGCTACGGAAAGGCCATGGAAAAGGAGGCGTCGAGTCGTACTCGGGACTTGGCCAAGATGCGCCCGCCGATAAGAAGGCTGACAGAAAGTTCGTACGCTGGTCGAGCAGCACCGAGGTTGGGGACTTCATTCGCGATGCAGCCAGAGGACAAGAGTTCGCCGTGGAGATCGAAGGTGCACCGGATGACATTCGTGTTGGAGTGCCCAGCTTCAACGATCGCACATACTACCTTCGTATGCGACTCAGGAAGACGTCGAACAGGATCAGCGAGATGGCAGATGTGAAGAAGGAGTGTGATCGTCTTGCCCACCAGGCAGCACAGAGGATGGCTATGGGTGGTTTGGCAGTCGTTGTCGGTTGGTGGGGGCTTGTCTACCAGCTCACCTTCGAGACCGACTTGGGTTGGGATGTCATGGAACCCGTCACAGTACGTCCGTCCTCTTCCTACATACACATTGTATTTTTGACTGATCATCTCTAGTATCTTGTCGGTCTATCTACCCTGATCGGCGGTTACATATGGTTCCTCTACCACAACCGCGAAGTCTCCTATCGCTCCGCCATGAACTATACCATTTCACGTCGCCAATCCAAACTCTATCATCAACACGACTTCGACCTTAGGAAATGGGAGGTTTTCATCGAGGAAGGGAATGCGTTGAGGAAGGAGATCAAGGCTATCGCGAATGAGTATGATGTAGAGTGGGATGAGCTCAATGATGAGAAAGACGAGAAGGTTTCCGAGGCGTTGAAGAAGGAGAGGAATAGGAGTCAGGGGAAGGAAAAGGGAGAGGATGGAGATGCGGATAAGGCGAAGAGGGATAGCTGAAGCTGACGTGGCCGAACAAGGTATAGAGGGAAATAGGACAATAATTGTGCATTGAGCGAGGTGTTGGTCAAGAATGAGCATTTGCATTCTTGGCAACTTTGTCAGTCTGCGTGTAGTATACCTTGCGATGTATGCATTTGGATAAAGTAATTTTACCTTTGAATTCCATCGACCTCAATCCAACTTCATCAATATAGTCCACACTCTGCCCTACAGCTCGGTCAGTCGTTATTCAGTCGAAACGTCAGAAGCGACGGGAAATAGAGGAAGAGTTGGTGGTACGTACGCCTGGCTTGCGCGGTCTTGTAAGACTATATACGTTATGAACCGGTCATACGGCTTGCAGCAGAAATCCCCGCATAATGTATGCGGTTACATGCTGCTGCAATGGCTGGCATCAACTGGTGGCCTATCGTGTTCGCAATCGAGCGTCCAGATAGACACACACACACACACACACATATATATATATATATAAAGGTACGGCAAAGACGGCGAGAAATGTTCCGTCGTGCGTAGATTCTTTCTTCTCTGCGATTTCGTCGATGCAGGCGGAGCGACTGCCGTGAAAGAAGGCTTCGCGGTCGATATATATAGTCGGGCTGAAGTGGGGTTGGAAGGTTTCTACAACCAAACTACAAGTCTTGATCAGCTATGGTCCGGAAGAGATGATAGGGGAGACTGGGGAATTGAAGAATAGAAGACGTGCGTTTGGTGGGTCTTCAAACTGGATGGCTCGGTTCGAATGGAGAGAGAGAGAGAGAGAGAGAGAGGGAATATAACATCATACCCAATATGCTCGCAAGAAAGGGGGTGCAGCTTCCCTTCCTTGAGCCGGTATATATATATATTT
This sequence comes from Corynespora olivacea, assembly GCA_019202945.1. Lineage (NCBI taxonomy): Eukaryota > Fungi > Ascomycota > Dothideomycetes > Pleosporales > Corynesporascaceae > Corynespora > Corynespora olivacea. Next base: position 38,306 of record JAGQEM010000004.1, read on the forward strand.
ACTCGTGATTTTGATACTTATATATAGAGATGACTGACTGAATTTGCATAAACTTTGGATGCGAACAGTAAAATCTTTTTATATGTTGAGCTTGGCACTCGCGTATCCGTAGATAGAGGAGGTAACGTGCACTACTGTCATGTTTGCGAGGGTTTATGCTACGGGTACGAGGTACGACAACGAAGAAGCCACCCCAATACGACAAACAAAACATGAAGCGGCCGTAGAAGATGACGAAAGGACGGCATGCGATTGCCCCAATAACCATGCAAATAGAAGATATACCAACCGAATAACCTACTTTGTATCCGTCGACCTGCCACCCCATAATTTCGACGTCTCACTCGGGATGATCCAGAACAACACCATTCCCGCTTCGCCATTGCACCACCTGATTCTAGAAACTCTTCCCTGTCCACCTCGCTCAGAAATTCGTGCAATACTTGCCAAACTTGCGGTTGTTCAACGGTTGCGGGAAGACTCCTGCGTCCAGAAGCTGAAACAGATCCCACTCGCCCGCCGATCCCTCCGTCTTGAAGTTCCAGAACACCCACCCATTGGTCTTTGCCTCGAAAGCATCGAGTTGGGTTTCAAGATACCTCCTCACATCGTCCTTCCATTCTTTACTCCAATCCTTCACCTTCCCGCTCTTCCCTTTGCACGTCCCAATCCACGGACCGCCACCCCAGCTTCCCTCGTACCGATTCCCCGACATGAAGCCGTTGATGTGAGGTGCACAATCCGTCATTGCACCCGACCATTCACCAACGATGAGCCATTTATCCGAGTGGTCGTACTGGTCGACCAAGTTACACGTCAGGGTCCTGTGATCCGTTGTGCTCAGAGCCACAAGTTTGGAATCAAATAGCTGGTATTCGTGATGGTCTGCAACGACCAACTGTGCGTTGTTATCACTCGGCGTGAGGAAATTGTTGAGCCATGCAGGGTCCCAGAAGCCGTCGTGAATCATCATGGGCGTATCGCTGATGAGGCGTAGGTTGTAGTACCCGTCGCGGTAGAACTGTTTTCTGCAGGAAGAGGCCGGATGGTTAGTGTATACCCGGGGGAGCGCTCGGAGGACAGGTACGTACACCATATCCGAATCGAGAGTATCGAGGGTCGGCTCATTGAGTAGTTCGATGGCAATCACCACATCCTGATTCTTCGGTATCGCATATTTATCCTCCAAAATCTTAAGCACCTTGTGTGTCTGCCAAATGCTCTCTCCATCGCCCCATCCCGGCCACGCAGATTTGTGGCCACTGTGATCGAACCCATTCTGCGATTTCGGCGCCGCGTGAAGATCGACAATGACCTTCAAGCCTGTCTCTCTCGCCCATCCAATAGCCTTGTCAAGATAAGGAGCTGCTCCCGAAGTATACGGGGCACCGTCATCGAGATACGCCCAGTAACCAATAGGAATGCGCACGACGTTGAACCCGGCTTTCTTGATTTTCTTGAAGTCGGCGAGCTTGACGAAGCTGTCCCAGTGGGGCTTGAGTGCATCGTGGCACTTTTTTTTTCCGAGCTTCGAGCATAGTGACCATTCGTCGCCGATAGTGAGCTCAAAAGTGCTGTGTTTGGCGAAGATGGAGGGTACGATGAAGCTAGTGCAGTCAGGGAAATGACGAGAGACTGTTGCGTTGTGCTCTTACGATTCGAGAACAAGCCATCCTCCGATATTGACGCCCCGGACCTTGGTCTTCGCCCAATCGAAGGCCACGCGCCGCTCTGCAAGGTTGCTTTTATTGGTCGGCACAGTGCTCACTAGGGGAGCAGCAGCAGCTAAGATCGCTGTATATGGGAGTTGAAAGCGCATAATGAAGGAAAGACGGACGTATTGCTGCTAGACAAGCATGTAGCCGAAACAGGTGCAAAAGCTAGGGAGTGACTGGACAAGACGCTTAGGGAAGTCCAGGTGTTGGAGGCTGAGTTGACCATAGGAACGGAGAGTACGACACGAGGACACAAACAGTGGTACATCATATTGTGAAGGTGCTACCATGTTTTCGTACGCGTGGTAACGTTGCTACCATTGAGTATCAATCATTTTCACATGGAAACATCAACACGTAAAATGGCACTTGCACAGATGAGAGTGTGAGAGCAATAGTGGAAAATTAAGTTCGTAATTGGCATACTTGACAAACGGGTTTAAGACGTATTAAGACTTCTGCCAAGGCCTCCTACGAGCGAATAATTCTTAGACTAGTGCGACTGCCTATTTTTTACACCGGGTTTCCAGTAAAGTTTGTTGTTGTCATATCCTTATTTCCAGGAATAAGCAGCGGCTTGACCTTGGGCAGCGTGTCGATAAAGGCATCGTCTACGTTGAGATGATCTTTGACAATCTGCTTCGGGGTCAAACCCAACCACTGGTTGACGCTGATATCACTGTAGTGGTCGGCCTGGAGCACCTCTAAGAATACAAGGGTCGTGTTCCCGGTATTTTCGATATAATGCGCATTAGGTACCGGAATGTAACCTATTAACAAGTAAGCGAAACTGTTTCCGAGGGTGGGTAAAGAAGTGTGGAATGTGCATACCGACATCGCCCGCAGTGAAGTCGAAAGTTCGCGAGCTGGCAGGCGCTTGATAGATAGTAAGTCGGGCAGAACCCTCGATGAAATAGTTCCACTCATCCGAGGTGGTATGCCAATGCAATTCGCGCATGGCACCAGGATCCATAGTGACGAGGGCAGCCGAGAAGCCTTTAGCAATCGGGAAAGTAAGCGGATCGATGATCTTGACAGATCCACCAGGTACCTTGTAAGGCTCTTGCTTGGAGAAATGATAGGTGTAAGCTTTCTCCTTGGGTACAATACCAGCGGGACCTGTAACATTCTGCTTCTCAATATCGTCTGGCGCAGCAGTGCCAGGGAAGATCCATAGTTGCCCGTCTGGAAGCTTGTCCTTGAAGGTGTCGACAGAAGTGCGGAAGTTCTTCGCGACCACGCTTTCAGGCATGCGCTCCATGAGCTCCGAGACTAAGAAAGTTTCATCTTCGCTGAAGTCACCTGCATCGAAGACGAGAAGGAACTCGCAGCCGCCGTCGAAGGCCTGGATGGAATGAGGGATACCGGCGGGGAAGAACCAAACATCACCCTCTGTGACATCGTCGACGAAAGTTTCTCCGTCGTCGTTCACAACCTGTATCCTCACCGACCCATTGAGCATAAGCGCCCACTCACCGGCCTTGTGCCAGTGCAATTCGCGGTACGCGTTGGGGCTGAGGCGCATGTTTACACCGGCCATATCGGTAGCAATTGGAAGTTGGCCTGTATTCTGCTGGCGAGCCCAGCCAGCTCCAGCCAGACCATGTCGGTTGTGCGAAAGACCGAAAGGCCATTTGACGTTGTCCATGTCTCCAGCATCTGTAGCGGGAGGAACGTATAGATCGCTGTTCAGACGGTCATAGGCAGTTGTCCTGTTGGTGGTCAATTAAACACATTTGTAAGCGTTGAAACAATGACTGACCTCGGGCCGGGATCAGTCGGTCCTGTTGTCCCTCCACGAATAGGCTGAGGGTTTTTGACATTGGTAAAATCGATATACAGTCCCAGGTCCTTATCAGCAGACTGTCCCGGTGCAAGTTCAAAGTCACTGGACGGTACAACGGTGTTCGGTTTCGGAACATTCTCATCTGAGGTGTAGCCGATGAGGTTCTGGGAGCCGCGAAGAGAGCCAGAAGAGCCAGAAGGACCGGGCTGGTCAACCTGAGAAGGGGAAGCTGCTCGAGCGTGAGCTTGAGGCGCTGGAATTGCTCCAGCGGGAACGACCGACAGTATGAATGATGCCACACAGAGCTTCATGATGGAAAAGCGATTGACGTTAAGGGTATCAGGTATGTGGAGGATACCGATGCAGTGAGAACCAGTTGAGGAGCGAGCAAGCTTCTTTATATGTTCGTTGAGCTTACCACCGAGAGATGTCCATCCATACGGCAGTTGTGCAGTGCATACCCAAGGAGCATTTGCATATCAGGCCCCTTTTCAGCGTCGATATTCACTGAGGGTAATATTGGGTATTGCAACGTCATCATGATAGCTTCGGTTAGGCGACGTGATGGGGTAGGATGCGCGGCCAAACGCTAGCAATCTACCGGGAAACTGTCGGGAATGCCCTTGTTGAGTGAAAATAGCAGCTCCATTTGTGAAGGAGTGCTCCTCCCGCCCCAAGGATGTTCTGTAGTATGCCGAGTTGCTGAAACGCTGGCCTCGCTGCTAGCAAACAGGACAATAAAACAACGACAACGTCATATTTTTCTGACAAACAGCCAGCCATAAGTTGAATTTCGGTTTCAAAATCGGCATATGGTATATACATAGCAAGCACAGAAGCAATAAGGGAGACGTACATTTAGTTAACAGTAGTTCGCAACTAAGTGGGTCAACTGCTTGCGAAGTGTACCGGTGCTGTTGCAACGATCAACTTGCATAAAGCTTGCTCTTCCTTCGGATAGAGACGGAAGATCTACAGAGATGCTAACGTTCCGTTTTTAGCTCTACTATCCTGCGGGGTTTCCGCGCTGTAAGCTACGTGATCTTCCAATTGGGCCGTTCTTGTACTATAACAACATGTTAAAACCTCGGGGGATAGGGTTGAACCAAGTTGAAGGTTCAATGCGATTAATGCAGCATGATGCAATGCTACTACGTAAATCAAATTGGAGAATTACCTACATACCGGTGATGTTTCGGAAATTATGACAGCCTCAAAACGTTGTAGGGTGAAGAGTGATGCGAACACATGCCTAGCGCTTAGGCACACTTCGAAAATCGGGCGAGTTTTCTCCAGACTTCGCATGTGGGGGTGTGGCTGTTCCGCTTAGGCCAGGGTCAACGACAATTCCGGACTGTGGCTTGAACATATTTGTACACAGCTTTGTGCTTGATGGTCAATGCACCCAAAATGGTATCTGCTGACGGGAAGTCTGCACATAACAAGAAGGTTGACTCAAGCTTCAGTCCATGAAGCCCATAGTCTCGTCCATGATGGCGGCAAAGCTCTTCGTCTCGCGGTGTGTGCCACTGGTGATTGGTGGGAATTGGGACATCTTGATTCGAAACCCTTCAGACTTTTGGATTGCTGACGAGAGATTCCTACGGCATTGCATTAGCGAAAGTGGTACCTACCTTGCGGCTCGTTTGATGCGTACTTGACATCGCCTCGCAACAAGTAGTTCAACTTTTCCATTGCGGCAGCAAGCTCTTCTTGGTGATTGTCGAGAAGTTCAGTATTGGGGACCACAACAAGCGGGATCTGATATCGCAAAGCTTCCAGTATCGACCCAGAGCCTGGCTTTGTTAACCCTTTGTACAATGCTCACTTCAACGGATAAAACGGCATACCTGCATGCGAAATGACCAAGCCATTCGATTGCTGGACCAGTGTGAACTGCTCACGGAGCGCGTGCTTGCTGAAATCCATGCCATCGATTTTCAAGGATCGCTTGGCGAAGGCTTGTTCTAATCTCGTCCGGGCAGCGGTCACATGGGTGTCGAAGACGTCTCCTGCAGTTCCATACTGCACCAGAAGATGGGTGAAGCCGGCCCCGAGTAATGCATCGACGGAGGAAGGACTCAGAACAGATTCGATGAGGGCTGTGAACGGTGCCGTTGCACCCGTGGTGACAAAGCACACTTTCTCTGCGGTGTACTCTGCCATGTTGGAGGGTCTGTAGTCGTTATGAGTAATCACTTTCCAACTATCCAAGTATCTGTCAAGTAAGAGGATGCGAATGCGTTGATGTTGAAGTGTGGGCGCCAGCGCCCTGGGTTGACCCTCCAATGCCCGGAGCGCGGTCGCACTTTCTTCCGTCGGTTGCCAAGCACGGAGGTCCGCTCCCTCCTGCATGGCGAAAAGTTCAGGGCACTGAATGCCGACCCATCCCATCCCAATGGCGTCTGTATCACGGCGGTTGCTTTTCTACACACAGCGGTGCCCGTCGCGGATTCCCTCACAATGCGCGACGACCCGGTACACGCCACAATGGCAACGGTCACTCTCTACAACCACACATCTTCGCGCAGACGAGCCTACTAAAGAAGGCTCTGCCGCTGCCGTCTCTTCCGACTCCGCAAGCGACCCAAAAGTTTCTCGAGCCGCCAGTGAATTGGCCAAAATCGTCGCAGAGCTGAAAGCTCTGGATCCGGCGGCTGTTCAAGAAGCCATCCGTAAGGGGCGGCAGGGCATCCCACTCGTCGAGAACGACGAGCTCGAATTGGACGAGGATTTTGACGTCGCAGAAGACAAAGGCAAAATTGGATTCTGGGGAGAGGGTGAGGAGAGCATGGGACCGGATGAGGATTACTTTGCCGACGATATAACGAGCTTGGGACACGGCGAGTTGGAGAAGCACAGGGAGCTGAGAGAATATGCTAGGCTGATTGCTTGGGAACTGCCTCTCCTGAACCGTACGTACCACGTCGTACCGACAACCGGGAACCTTTATGATGGGACGGGAATGTTGACATGATGCAGAGCTCGCACAACCTTTCGAACCACCGACCGCTGCCACACCCTTCCGCTTCCGCTACACCTCCTACCTTGGCGAAAAGCACCCCGCCATCAACAAAGTCGTCGTCGAGTTCACCACACATGACATGAAGCTCCTCCCTACACAGCGTGACAAGCTTATCAAGCTTGCCGGTGTACGCTACAACCCAGATAGCGACATTATCAAGATGTCGTGCGAGCAATTCGACACCCAGGCACAGAACAAGCGCTTCCTCGGCGAAACCATTGAGAAACTCTTAGCAGAAGCGAAGGACGGCAAGGATACGTTCGCGGACGTGCCGTTTGACTTCCGACATCACAAGCCAAAGGTGGTGCATCGGTTCCCGGAGGAATGGATCCTCACGCCGGAGAGGAAGAGGTACCTCGAGGAGAAGAGGGCACAGAGCTTGAAATCGGACGACCAGAAGTTGAACAACGGCCTGCTCATCGATGGTCAGAAGCTCATTGAGACGAGTCTGCCATATACCGCGCCGGCGCCAGAGTCGGTGATGGTGGGAGGAGCACGCGGGAAAGCGTTTAGATGAAGAACCATGCCTGTACAAAAGCTTCTTGTATTGTGTTGTACCATATCAGGTGTACTTTGGATTATTGGAGCATAGCCGATGATTCGAAATGTAAAACTATCGCCTGACGATTACTGTCATTCGCCAATATCGAATTACAAGATAACATCCCGAGGGTATCTACCCCATACGCACCAACGCCATTCCAAGTGAGAAATCGATCCCATGTATATACCTTTTGTTCGCCGACCGCAGGACCGTGAATACGATCAGCCTGTAGCGCCTGCGCTCGCCCTGTTCTTCTTTCTGCTGCCCTTGGCAGTCGAATCGCCATCTTCCCTCTTCCGCTTGTTGGCCGGTCGACTGCTTCCGCCCTTCGGACGGTATGCGCCATCGTCGTCACCACCACCACCACCACCACCACCCTTGCTCTTCCGTGACTTGCCCGTCTCCGGGATGAAGCCTGTGTCATCATCTTCATGGTCCGTCTTGGGTCCAGGCGTGCCGTGGGCAGCGGACTGGCGCTTGTTACGACCACCCGCATTGCCCGACCGCGCCGCCGACTTCTCGGACACGTTCTCGGGGTGCTGTGGGTCCTTGTCTTGGAGGAAGACTTGCGGCTGGTTCTTCCGCAGCCAGTTGTACACACTGCTGGGGTTCCGTACGGTGAGGTCCTTCTCGGATGGTGGAGCGGTTTGTGTGGGGATCACACGGAGAGGTCGGCCGTCGTGCGGGCGGGGATTGAAGGCTGGATCCGCTATGGCCAGGTCGATTGCAAGAAGGTATTCTTCCTCGTGCGAAGGCGTCAGGTAGCCCGGTGCGGTCTCGGTGAGGTCCACGCCGTCGATGGGCGGCTCCGGTGCGCGGGTGGTGTGTGGAACCTTTGCTTCCAGACTCGCGAGCGAGCGCAACGGCTGGACCTGCTGCGAATTGTGCAGCCGTTCCGACCTTCGCGCATACTCCTCTGCTGTGATGGCGCCGCTCGCAAGATCTTCCCTGAGCTCGTGAAGCCTTTGCTGTGCGACCTCGGGCGTTGGATCGGTTGGGAGCGACGGGTCTGCGGCCTCGATCTCGGCCAGGTCGCGCAGGTCGAGACGGAGGGGTGCAGGAAGGCGGGCGGTGTCGTTCATGCTGAGGAGCAGTTCCAGGATTTGACTGTTCTCGGTCAGCCATGGCAGGATATGCCCCGGGAGCGGGAGCGCATACTCGTTTTGCTCTTGAAGCCGCCGTGAAAGGGCCTGCGCCCGCCACTCATCCAGGATCAGGTGGTTGCTGGCCCCCATGGTCTCATCGAACTTTGCGCGCATCTTGCGATACTTCCGCCTAGATATGTCGTCAGGTTCGCGCTTCCATCCTTGCGTGGACGCGTCCTACCTCCACGATCGCTTCACGGGCGGCTTGCCATCTGCGCCGGCATCCGGGTGCGCGGCGCCATCGAGCTGGTCCTCCGGGGGGGCTTCGGTTGCGCCCGACATGGTGTGGTCGGGTGATGGGTATGGGGGGTGGTGTGGAAGTGAAGTGACCCAAGGACTGGCGGTTGCGGTTGCGGGTGCGGCTGCAGTTGCAGGTGCAGTCCAAGCGTCTTGGAGAGCATCATGTTCCTCCACGCACCTGCCCTCCCGGCCTTCCCTGCCAGAGCCTCCACCAACATAGGGGAAGCTGTTACCACCTGCTGTCTGCCGTCTGTCGCCTGCCACCTGCTGCCTGCCACTTGCCACTCGCTGCTCACCACTCGCTATCTGCTGCCCACAGCCCGACCAGTCCGTCTCCCCATCTCCCCATCCGTCCATCCATCCATCCATCCACCCACACCAGCATCCTCTTCCGCGAAGCTGTCCATTTCCATTCGTTCACCGCGCCGAAGCTCGGGAGCACGGAACGAGTTGCATACACCGTAAGACGCTACCCGTATCCACTGGCCCCGTCTTCTTCTAATCCCTGGTCCTTTCCAGGCATCGTTTACGATACATCAGATAGCCCTTCGCCCGCCTGTCCTCGACGTCCCCCCCGGATCTCCCCTCAATACCGCCAAACTGTCATCCCTACTCGTCAATCGCACCACCCGTCTCAGCTTTGCTGGTGACCCGCGACCCCGCCAGTTGAGCCCGTCGCACCACAAGATGCCGCTTGATGCGAAGGAAGCCAGGAGACGGCGTAGCAGTAGCCTTGTGTACACCGAGCCTCCAGAGTCCCTGGAGCAGCTGAGCGACCAGTCTGCTCTGCCAAACCTGAACTCGCAGTGGGTGAATGCGAAGGGTGAGTGTGCCTACAACCGTCTCTCACCCCCCCTCAGAAGGATAGGGAGGGGCTCTCGGATGCCGGGATTACAACGTGGCCACTTTTGCAGAACACTATCTAACGTGATGGCTTCTAGGCGCATGGGTGATCCACTTCGTGCTTATCCTCCTCGGCAAGATATTGTTCGATATCCTTCCGGGCATCTCGCAAGAAACGTCATGGACCCTGACCAACATCTCTTACACGGCCGGCTCCTACCTCATGTTCCACTACGTGCGAGGCGTGCCATTCGATTTCAACTCGGGAGCCTACGACAACCTCAACATGTGGGAGCAGATTGACAATGGAGATCAATACACTCCCGCCAAGAAGTTTCTGATGTTCGTTCCCATTGCGCTGTTCCTGATCAGCACACATTATACCCACTATGACCTGACATACTTTGTCATCAACACACTGGCCACCATAGCTGTGGTGATTCCGAAGCTGCCATCGGTAAGCCCTCCCAGACACGTCAGCCCACTCACGTCCTTACACCGCAATAGGCGCACAGAATACGCTTTTCGATATTTTCACCGCCCCCGGATAACGCTTAGGAGGATCATTGGGATAGCGGTACCGAGGGCGAAGACGCAGACGGCTAGATGTAATTGTGCTTGTATTTTTAATGTTGGATTGCGACAGCGGATGAGAATTGTGCGACGGTGGGCGTCTGCCAAGGTGCACACGCAAGAGAGGTTGCTTCATAGCATATTGGTTGAATCGGTATTCATCATCAATCGTTACGCCCGGTCTTCACTTCCGAGTCTACCCGTATCAAACCATGCATACGACGAGAGTCGTAGCTTGTTGCGTATATGCACGGCTAACGTGATCGGTCGCAGATCATGGATAAGACTATCTGAAACACATATACTGTCACTAATCATGCTCCTGCGCAGCCAATCACATCGTCTGCATAGATCACAGAGTACAGGAAGCAATTGGCTCCCTGGAACACTGATTCCGATTTAGCGTGCGTGGAATTCCTTGTGTCGTCATCATCGGCCCTCGAACCTACCATGCTCCTTCACGATGGGCATATACCAAGCTTTGTGCATCACCGCATCCTTCTTCTCCAGACTTTCTTTTTCAAGTTGCCGACAATGTGGAGTCAACTCGAACCAACAGCTCCGCACGTCACCTACCTCGTCCTCACCTTCTTCCTCCTCCTCTACGCCGTCTTCTCCCTGATGATACGGAACCGTCTCCACCTCTCCGAACCACCACTGGCCACCATCTTCGGAATCATCGTTGGTCCGCGAGGGATCGGTTTCTTGGAGCCCTACAAATGGGATTTCGACGACAGCGTTGTCCACGAAGTCACTCGTCTTATTGCCGGCATCCAATGCTTCTCCATCGGTCTGGAACTGCCGGAGCATTACTTCAAGAGCAAATGGCAAGACCTCGCCATGTTCCTTGGACCGGTGATGGCGTTCGGATGGCTTGTCTGCGGAGTGCTCATCATGATCATCTTCGAGACGGATATTGTGACTGCGCTGGTTATCTCAGCTTGTCTTACGCCAACCGATCCGGTTCTGGCTGCTTCGGTGCTGGCGAATTCACAGTTCAGTACCAGGGTACCCAAACGGATCCGCGATCTCCTCTCGGCAGAAAGTGGATGCAATGATGGCGTCTCGTTTCCATTTCTTTATGCTGGGCTCTGCATTCTGACGAGGAGTACCTTTGGTGGCATCATCAAGAGATGGTTTGTCGTCACCATCCTTTACCAATGCGTCTTGGGAATCATCTTGGGGTTGGCGATTGGCCATCTTTTTAACAGAATATACAAATTCAGCCTCCAGCGCGATATGATGGGCCGCGCATCCTACCTCGCCTTCTACCTCCTTCTCGCAGTCTTTTCAATCGGATTTGCGTCAACGCTCGGTGTCGACGACTTCCTGGTCACCTTCTGCGCCGGTCTAGGTTTCTCGCACGGTGGAAACAGTCCGACGGCTGATACGCGACTCCCCGTTATCATCGATCTCATGCTCAACAGTACCATGTTTGTCTTCTTTGGTGCAATGATCCCTTGGGCTTCCTTCGATAAGCTCGATTCCATCACGCCCGGTCGTTTGATTGGTATCCTGGTCTTGATTCTCCTCTTCCGCCGCATCCCCATCGTTCTTTCCCTCTACAAACTCAATCTCCTCCCACATGTTCGCACAACAAGCGAAGCGCTTTTTTGCGGTCACTTCGGCCCCATTGGCGTCGGTGCTCTCTTCCTGGCCATGGAAGCACGCGCGCAGCTCGAAACAAATACTTCGCTTCCACTTCCACATCCGCCAAACGATCTACCCAAGGAGGTGCAGAGGACGGTTACGCTTGTCTGGCCAATCGTATGTTTTGTGGTTTTTGGCAGTGTGGTTGTGCATGGGCTGAGTACGTTGGCGATCAGCATTGGAGGCCATTACTCGAGGTATAAGGGCGAGAGGGCGCCATTGATTGGGGCGGAGAGAGAGGGGTTACAGGGGATGGTTTTTGATGGTGAAGAGGAGGGGCAAGAGGAGGGCAGAAGTAATGACGAGGCCGACGAGGGTTACAGAGTGTTCTTGCATGGGAGGACGTAACCTCGTGTGTGTTTGTAGTCTCGGATTGGATGTGAAGGTATTTTGTAGTGGTACCTGTGCAGAAACACAGTCATGTGACAACGCGTTAATCCTCCCTTGGCGTGTTGCGTGGACGACCCCTCCCATCCAACCCCTGTCCGCGACCTCCGGGTATACGATACATGTAGACATGTGGGTCTGTATCGGGACGATAGTGCAGTAAGTACTGGATTGAATGGTTCCTGTCCATGGAGTCTACGTATGCTAATGGACGAGCTACTCGCTTGATAAAGTCGCGTACCGCGCCGAGGTAGCCTTGCGGGCAGACGAATATGCCGACATCAACCGTGTCAAAGACTGGTTCTACAATCGTATTCGTATTGGCCAGTCTAGATCACAAACAAACTCGAAGGAGAGTACGTAACCGGTAAAGCTACATGTTTATCTTCTGTAGCTCCATCCGAACATGGCCCACACCGAGCAACAATGCAAGTTGGCTTCTGTTCGTTGTGAAGGAGGAAAAGAGGTGGATGTGGGTGTGGGTGTGAGCTGGTGTATGGAAGCTAGCCCATCACCCGCCAGTCCCTACTAAGGCAAACTGCCGTCCGATCTTGTGATTATGTTGGCGGATGCGACAGGACTGCAAGGTCCCGAGGGGTTTGGAAATCTCGGCAGAAAAAATGGCTACTATATATACATAATCTACATCCATGTGATACAAGTCTAACCCAACCGTGACAGATCACTTTGTTCGCTTGTTCTTCAACTTGATCGTCTCTCCGTTCACGAAAATGCCCTTGCCCTTGTACGGTTCTGGTTTCCTCCACATCCGTATCTTCGCCGCAAATTGCATGACCACCTCTTTCTCCGGACCTTCTAACAGCAGACGAGTCGGCTGCGGTGTGCTTGCTGTCACTCCTTTCGGTATTCCAAGTTCAATGGGGTGAGAGTATCCGACCTTCAAATTTATGTACTTTTGGCCGGGGTACTCAGGCTCGACAGTGGTGGCGGTTTCTTCTACGGAGGAACGGTAGCCGACACCGTTGAAACTGAGAATGGCGGAGTGGCCTTCGCTGACGCCAAGGATGTGGTTTTGGAGGTAGGCGCGAGTTGTTCCTGTCTCGTCGTCAGTCTACATATGATGCGTATCATGGAGATGGCACATACCCCACATCGCTCTCTGCTTCGCATCTGAGGAGTCCTGCACCGATAGAGTCGGCCCCGACAACGAGGGATCCTGATTGATATTCACGTAGGAGGGGATGGGCATTGAGAGCTCGCCACGCGGTCCTTTGATGTGCACCGTGGACATTGGCTGGACTCGTGCAGTTCGAGCTCGTGCCGACGGTTGTGTTATCTTGAAGGTGACGCCCGGCGGGACAGACAGCGGCGCAGATCCGATCTTAGACCGGCATGGCGACGTAGTAGCGAATGTTCTGCGGCAGGAGAAGGGCGTCCGCAAGGCTGATATGGGCGTCTCAATTGCGACCGATGCAATGCGCTGAGCGCGCCGTCGGGCGGGTGCGGACATGGCGATTCGTTGCTGATGGTAGTTTGCGTAACTTGTTCGTGAAGTGAACATTGGAGTCTGAGGTTTGCTTCGATGTGATTATGTAATCATCCCCCGTGATCGCGCGCCAGCGGAAAGAGCGACTGTGCACAACGCGCTCACCTCAACAATCATGGTTGCAATTGCCACTTACCCTTTCAACGCTCTTTCCCATGTCACGGCTCACGTAAGCCACCCTTCGAAACGGCAGTGGCAGTAGTTGGGTGAGAGATTTCATCCATCCTGGAGTAAAGATAATCAACCACCTTTACGCACTTACCTCTCTTAGCACTCACTCCAGCAGGTCGCCCGCGCAAACTCTCTCCTCTCTTTTACCCGCAAACACTGCAGCTCTTTCCTCTTCCTCTTACTTGTTTCCTAAGGTGACATGATCTTTGAGGCCCGGAGTCCATACACTAACCGCAGCCCTTCGCCTTTATATGTCCTCTCCCCCAGTTTCTCTCCTCCAAACAACAACTCTCCGTCTTCTCCTACCTCAAAACTGCCTACCTTCTGGCTATCTCCATCTTTCCAATAGATCGAAGACATGTGGTTCAGAAACAGGCTGACCGGAGCCTACGGACTGATATACGTACTCCTCGCTTCATACCTCCCGAACGCGACCTCGTCTCTAGACCGCGGCTACCAGATCGAAACCGACCTTCAATTGCTTTTTCAAGATACCACCATCAGCCAAGACAAAGAGCTTAGCGAGACTCTTGCCTGGATCAACAAACTTCCTACCGAAACATCATGCACCCAGCTTGCAGCAATGAAGTTGTTGACGGAATGCAAACTATTAGATGACCCTTCCGAATTCGCGAAACAGCATCCCGAAGTGCCGCTCGACGACGTTAAGCTTGAATACTCCGTCAAGTTGGCTGCATGTGAAATTGCAGGAGGCCAGCCCGACCAACCCTACCAAGGACTCCGGGAGTGCGATCTCTTCCTTCCATCGGTTCAAGCATGTGGCAGACGCTCCTGGTGGAGTCGTGCACAGCAGCAACCACCAAGTCAAATTCCATGCTATCCTGAAGCGAGCAAGGAGAGCCTTCACTTATGTTTTGAGACTATCCGAGCATCGCCCCAGTATTGGACTTCTTACAGCAATGCAAAGTTCCGCGCTGCCAATATGTGCCATCTGAGCAGGCACGCCATCGAACGCGAGAAGACGATCCAGCTCCACAAGAACTTAACCCTCGTTACATTTCGATTACAGTCTTCACTTCATGGTGTAGAGGCACAGCTGAGAGCGGCTCAAGCTGAGCTCAGGGAATCCACGGATGGCTTCAGACAGTCAAACGAAAACATGAAACAATCGACCGATCAATTCAGGCAATTTGCAGAGGACGCTCGGGTGGAGGCGCAGAAAGAACGTGAACAGGCCAAGCAAGAAATGCGGTCAGTACAGGTTGAGATTGGACTGGTTCGAGAATCACTTGTCGCCGATATCACCACCCATAACGATAGATTCAACGCTCATATGTATGCAGCGATTACGAAAGCAGTTGCTGCCGTTAATGAAGGACATGTCGATAACCTTGCAGCGATAGGTGCCGAACTTCGGAGCTTCTACCAAAGCTTGAGAAATGAGGGATCCGAACTTGTTAGATCTATGGATGCTGAACTCCAACAATATCACGACAAGGCTCTTTTGGCTCTTCGAATCCAGCATGGAGCCATAATTGAGAGCTACGACATCATTTCAGGAAATCTCGACGATGCCAGCGATAGAGTCGATCAGCTCAAGAACAAGGTCGATAGACTCGACGACAAGGCTAATAAATCGCTATCGAAGATGGACCTTCTGGACCATCGTCTCGATGGCATTGGTACGAAGTTCAGAAGTGTCGAACGAGCGTTCGCCTTTTTCGATACTATGCTTGATCTAGCAAAGACGTGCATTTTGGTTCTCCTAGTTCTTCTTGGCCTATGCCTCGTCTTCCTTGCCGGAGGGGCCTCCCGAAGGACTGTTTGGACCATCCTTGGACTCTCGATCCCGGCCACTCTTCTCCTTCTACTGAGCAAGAGAGCACCTTTCGAAAAAGATTCGACTCCAGCGATACGACTTAGCATGCCTCAACCAAAGCCATTCGTTGATTATCTAAAGACTCCTTCGGTGGATTTCTGGGTCATGCTCGCTATCAGCTGCTTCGTTGTCGCTGCGTTTCTCCCTAGGATCAACTCAGCCTGCGAAGTTCTTGCCGAGCGTGCAGATGCTCTTGCTTCTACTTGTGCTTGTCGTTTGGGCATCCTCCGACGTGAGCAGGATCGCGGCAGCACAATCACACTTCCCACTGCCGAATTCTCAACGTCCATATACGATGATCCGAAGTCTTACGCTGAAGTCCCACGAACAGCAGCTTCAGAAGCCCATGCTCGATTCGATTCTTTCTCTGATCCACCCGTAAAATACGAGAGAGTGCAGAGTGTCGTCTAACGAAGTTTATATTTTCGTCGCTGAATTTACCTTTTACGACATCATTTCAGGCATACGGTCATTTCTCAGGCAGTATACATGTCGGCCGATGGGGCGTGTGCAAATGGTCTTTTACAGTAAGTCTACCCATCTTTCGTACTCTTCTACCCGTCTTTCCTACTCTTCTACACAATTGCCTATTCTGAAGGAACGGACAGTTTTTCCGTCGGGCGTGGGCATTCTACATCTATCATTGGGTCGTTCAGCCGCGTCTTCGATATGGCGGGGCAGAAACAAAAGTGCAATCTCTGGCACGGCGTCAAACAAGAAGGGGTTCATTCTTTTTGATGCTTATAGTTTACGGGGGCATCTCATCTTATTTAGTATCTGCATCGACACGGTTTTCAGTCCAGGTATCAAGACGTATACTTCTTGGAGATTTATTCGATACACTGTTATCTATTATCTGATCACGTTTCAATAACTTCACCGGGTACAAACAGGTTCAAGTTGACATGGTGACGTATGCCTCAGGACTATACTATGACGCAAGTTGGTCATTGATTAACCGTGGTGAATTGAAGATGGTATCTCGTTCGCCCAACTCCACTATGCTGGTTTTGATACCGAAAAACGCCGGGCAACCGTATCCAAAGAAGTCGAAAACAGCAAAACGTTCTGTGCTCACCCTAAGCAGATATTGATGAACTCTTCCCTGCTTATCGCATTGTCGCCATCCATGTCAAATTCCTCAATCATAGCAATCAATTCCTCCTGCTGCAGTCCCTCGCCCAACTCTCTCGCCACGCGCTCCAAATCCTGCAATGTAATCCTGCCCTTGCCACCCTCATCGAACAGCTCAAAAGCGCGAATGATCTCCTCCTCGGGATTACGGCTGTGGATCCTTTGCGCCATCAACGTCTGGAACGAGTTGAATGGCAGCAACAAGCGCGGCGATGCTTGATGCTGCGCCCCTCCTCCCGCTCCGACAGGCGCTTTCCCCCTCCCCTGCTGCCCCGTCTGGGCCTGCACCCCATAGATTTGCAGGATGCCCAGGATCTCGTTCTTTGGTAAATCGAAACCGAGCGCTTTCATCGCGACCTTCAGTTCATGGTAGTCGATATACCCATCCTTGTCCAAATCGAACAAGTTGAAGGCTTCGCTGATTTCCTCGCGCTGTTCCTCGCTGAGCTCGGCGAGGCTGTTTTGACCGAGGGCTTCCATCCTTTCACGCTCCTCGCGGGCTTTGCGCTCGCGGTCCAGACGCTCGGATTCGAGGCGTTGGGCGTTCTTCGACGTGTGTGGGAAGGAGGAGGGCGCGAGATGTTGGGCCTGCTGGGGCTGAGGAATGGGGGGATTGGGGCGGCCGAGGCCGTAGCGCGGGCCGAGGGGTGGGTTGGTGGAGGATGTGGCCATGTATGAGGTTGTGGTGGAGGTGAGGCCGTGTCGACGACGGGTTGGTGCTGCACGGGATGGGTTCACGAGGGAATTGGTTGCACTGGAATGGCAAACGCGACGATGCGAGCGAGGCGGGAGGTGAATGTCCTGGTGGTGTGTGGGCTTTGTTTTCTTTTTCTTGGGGGACGTCGTCCGTCTTTGTTTGGTGGAGGTGAGATATGCGCGCGCGGGCTGGCTTCACGCGACGGAGGGCGCTAGGCCGGATCGGGTGGTGGGATGGACGTGGATCAATTTAGTCGAGTCCACTACCCGGCGAAGGCAAAGCAACGATATCGAACCTGGAAGTGCACGACGGGGAAAGCAGGATTCTGGCCATTGCAAGGCGGCGCGGGTTGGCTCTGGAGGTGCCAGGACAGCGCCAGAGGCGGGCATCACAGCCTCAGTCCCCCCAGGCAGCAGCAGGTAGACCAGGAAACAGTAGGTAGCCGTGGGCAAAAGCACGCAGGCAGAATGCGTGCAGCCTACACGCAGCCAGCCCAGCCTGTGTACAATAAATGCCCGCACGTCAGCGTCACTCGCCAATTGGTCTCTCGCTTTGTCATCTTCCCTCTCCTCCGCCCCCCCAGCGCGGCACGGCTGCTGTGACTTCAAGGGCGTGCACGTGATCTTTTCCGAGCACGGGTTGCCCCCAGTTCCTGCCTCGACTTCACCTCCTCACCCTCACCCTAGCCAGCACTCTCCGCCCGTCGCGCCCTCCCTCCATGACGGCCCATACCCTCTTTCATTAATCCTCGAGTGTCTCTCCCGTGGCCCCCCGCGATTGCCCGCGATAGCCCGCGATTGCTTCCAGCGCTTGGCGCGTCAATCTTGAGCAGCGCGGCCCATCTGCAAACCCCAACCTCGCCATCGCACGCTGCACACCACACACCGCACACCGCACGTCGCACACCGCACATCGCCCATCGCGTACGGCTGCCTACACCTCTGGATACCATCGCACGCGCATCGCTGCGACAGGCCCAGGATGTCGTTTGGGTCAGGCGGCTTTGGGGGCTTCGGCTCGAATAACAACCAGTCGAGCACGTTTGGGGGCTTCGGCGCCAACAACAACAACAACAACAACAACAACAACAGCAACCCAGGTACGTTCGCGGTATTTCTCTTCTATTGCTGCAGCGGTCGACCATGCGCCGAGAAAGACGAGCGCCTCGCCGTGTCCGTACAACGTCTCTAACTCGCCCTCCGCGTTTTCAGGCTTCGGATCCAACAACAACAGCGGTGGCAGTCTTTTCGGCAGCAGCAACAACAATTCCGGCAGCAGCCTCTTCGGAGCCAACAACAACAACACGAGCTCTCCATTCGGAGGTGGAGGTACGTCGACTTGTGCGCGTCGCTTCGATTTTGTTGCCTGTCGTGGACATCGCGCGAGCGATCGACTCGAGTATCCATCTCTCGCGGCAACCATCGTCCGCGTCGCGCTCTGCTGATCGGGGCAATTCCTGTCGCGCTCTATCTTTCTCCATCCATGTTTTCGCGGGCCGACCCACTGACTTCTCTCTTCAGGCGGATTCGGCACCAACAACGCCACAACTAGCTTTGGCTCAAAACCCTTCTCCTCCGGCAGCAACATGTTCGGTGGCGGCAGCGGCAGCGGCTCCGCGTTTGGCGGGTTTGGATCGGGCACCTCCAACAATACCACATCCGCGTTTGGCGGCGGGAACACGTCTGGCGGCGGTCTCTTCAGCCAGAACAAGCCCGCCTTTGGCTCTTCGACGACGGGTGCAGGCACAGGAACTCTGTTCGGGGGCAACACTGGCGGTGGCTTTGGCGGTAACACCACCTCGAATAGCTTTGGTGCAACGAACACGGGTGGGTTTGGCGCTGGCCCTTCGACCGCTACATCAAACAGCGGTACGGCCGGCACGCCCTTTCAAGCTTTTCAAGAGAAGGAAGCGGGAGCCGCCAGCGGCCAGGTGCAATACCAGACCATTACCTTCATGCAGCCCTACCAGAACTACTCTTTGGAGGAGCTGAGGAGCGTTGACTACAACCAAGGCCGACGCTACGGCAGCCAGAACGGGCAACCAGGCGCTTTTGGTCAGAGCACTCCCTTCGGTGGGTTTGGGTCCAACAACAACAATGCGTCGTCTGCCTTCGGCTCGAACAACACCAATACTGGTGGCCTCTTCGGGAACAACAACAACACCGCCACTTCGGCCTTCGGTGCCAACAGCAACACAGGGGGTTTCGCCAGCAACAATAGCACCGGTGGTGGTATGTTTGGCAACAACAATGCCCAGAGCAAGCCTGCGAGCGGTCTCTTTGGATCGAGCACTGCCTCGACAGGCGCGGGTGGAGGACTCTTTGGCAATAACAACACCACCAACAACACCAGCGGCGGTTTCGGCTCTGCCGGTGGCGCCTTTGGCTCATCAACGAGTGGTGGCGGCTTGTTCGGGAACAGCAACAACAACAACAACGCCCAAAGCAAGCCTGCATTTGGAGGTTTCGGTACCACGAATGCGACGACAACTCCGTTCGGCGCCGGGAATACAAACACGGCGAATACTGGCAACAGCCTCTTCGGCGGTCAGAATACGAACAACAACACGTCCGCTTTCGGCGCGAACAACCAGGCCCCAGGCACTGGTGGCGGCCTGTTCGGAAATTCTGGCGGCGCATTTGGCCAGAACAACCAACAGAATCAACAGGGTGGCGGTCTCTTTGGTGGTGGTGGCGGAGGGGGTGGTTTCGGTCAGAATAACCAGAACAACCAGCCAAAGCCTGGAGGATTGTTCGGTAACCCGACCCCCGCACCTGCCACGGGAGGCGGTTTGTTTGGCAACAACCAGCAGCAGCAGCAGCAGCCAGCAGCTGGAGGACTCTTCGGTCAGAACAAGCCTGCCACGAACAGCCTCTTTGGAAACACAAACACTGCTCAGACTGGGCAGGCTGGCGGCCTCTTTGGCAACAGCACTGGTGGCACGACTGGTACTACGGGCGGAGGTCTGTTTGGAAGCTTGGGCGGTCAGAACAACCAACAGAACAATGCAGGTGGTCTCTTTGGCGCATCGAACAACCAGCAGAAGCCCGGTGGACTTTTCGGAAATTCGACTGGAACCAACAACAATGCCAGTGGCGGGCTCTTCGGCGGCATTGGCCAGAACAACCAGAACAACAACCAGCTTGGGGGTTCGCTGTTTGGTGGCCAGAGCCAGGGACAGCAAAACCAGCCTGCTATGAACAACAGCCTCTTTGGCGCATCTGGAAGCTCCCTTCTGCAGACTTCCATGAACACCAACCCTTACGGAAATGATGCCCTCTTCAGTGGTCTTGGTACACCGACACAGAGCCCGGGTCCTCTCGCCACCCCGCTGTCTAGCAGCCAGAAGAACAGGAAGAGCGCCATTCTTCCGCAGCACAAATTGAACCCGTCTCAGTCGACCCGTCTACTTACCCCTCAAGGTAAGAGGGGCGGCTATGGCTTCACTTACTCGACTTATGGCTCACCGAACGGCTCAACCCAGAGCAGCCCTCTCAATGGCAGCCTTTTCGGTGGCGGCAGTCTCGGCCGTTCACTCGGCAAGAGCATTTCAGCGAGCAACCTGCGAAACACCTTTACACCTGACACAAGCATTCTTGCTCCTGGCGCGTTTTCCACCACCAACCGCTCGTTTGGCAATGGCAGTCTGAAGAAGTTGAATATCAACCGGTCAATTAACTCACGCCGCTCCCTCTTTGAGGAGCCTTCGACAGCTAAACGTGTCAGCTTCGCCGGACCGAGCGCTGAGAACGGGCTCACAAACGGCGACACAGTCAACGAGTCCAGCAGCAATGCGGTGGTCCTTCGTCGGGACGACGAGCCCACCCCGGTGAATGGCGAGGCTTCCAGCGCAGTCCCTACACGTCCGGAGACGGAGCAGGTTCAAGGCAACGAACTGGCCACTGTTTCGGAGAATGGGGCTTTGAAACCGCGCACCTCATCCTCTTTGAACGTGCAGAATGGACAAGTCGTCGACCCCAAGCCAGGTCCCTATTATTCCGAGCCTAGCATGGACAGGCTGAAGGCTATGAGCAAGCGTGAGCTCGAGAGCGTGCCCAACTTCGTTGTTGGTCGTGATCAGGCTGGTAGGATCGAGTTCAACATGGGCAAGCCTGTCAACCTGTCTGAAGTTCCTCTTGATCGGATCTTCGGTGAGATTGTTGTAATCGTGATCCGCCATGCTACCGTCTATGGCGCAGGCTGCTCGGTACCTAAACCTCAACTGGGCTCACCTGGCTTGAACCATCCTTCGCGCATCACCCTTGGCAACTCATGGCCTCGTGGTGGTTCTTCTCGCCCAGGGAAGAAAGACCAGAAGCACTATGAACGCCTAAAGCGTGTCCTCGGCACGACTTTCCAGAGCTACAACCCAGAGACTGGCGAATGGACTTTCACCGTACCGCACTTTTCTTCTTATGGTCTAGACTACGACGACGACGAAGAGGAAGAGTCGGAGGAAGAGTCCAGCCCTTTAAGTCCTGTGCCTGAGACTCCTACGCAGCTTGGATCCAGTCAGATGACCAACACTCCGGAAAATGACTCCGTCGCCAGTTCCTCCCAATCGAGCCCCGACGATACCTTCGATTTCAAGAAGGGCATGCATAAGCGTGCCAACGTACCCGGCCAATTTGGCGATCAGGCTGCGTATGAGGAGGATCAGGAGATGGAAGAGACTCAAGGCGACTCTTTTTTAGGGGAGCGCTCCGTGGGTTCGCTTGATGGTCAACAGGACTACGTTGATGAAAGCGAATCTGGATCGGCTGAAGACCAGGAAATGCGTGACTCTGTGTCTGGACCGGTTTATGCCACGGAGCGGGACAACGCCAAGGTGTCGCATTCCTTCAAAAAATCTATGAAGCCGAAATCTATCCTGAAGACGAGCCAGGTACTACGGCCGACGGGCACTCCTTCCAAAGGCCCTTTGGTATTCGACGACGACTGGGCGAACACTCTGCAACGCACCATCAGCCCGAAGAAGCAAGATCGACAGGCTTTGCGCGAGAGCCAGGCCAACACCCTCCGGATACGTGACGACAATACCAAGGACATGGCCCAATCGCTCGATGGACGTTTCGCGAAGACGACAATGGATCGAATGGATCTGATGGACTCTCTTTTTGGTGCTACGGATAAGCGAAAGGACTCTACCGCAACGAAGAGGGCCGGGCAAGGCATCCAGGTTTGACTTCCCTTTCCAGCAACGTGTTTTGGAGTTCTATTGGGTGCAATTTGTTTTGGGTCGCCGTTCTTGGTCTCCTTGATAGATTGATGCCCTGGACCATGAGTCCGTCACGTATGTAGATGCAATCGAATGAGAACAAAGTTTGCTGAGATTCTTTTCTAGTTCCCATATGCGAAACGACCGAAAACATCCCACGATCTCGATCAACTGAGCGGCGCCGACAAAGACTTCCATTGCTGCAACAAGCCTCACTTCAGCGAAACCGGCATTATCGTATACGCAGGCAAACAACCCGGCTCTGCAGACGAAGGCATCTACTTCCACCCGCGAGAATCAATAGCTGGCGCTGAGAAGGACATTCGCTTCAAGGCGCTTCCCACTTTTGCCGATGTGAGACTATTATCCCCCTGTATTGTTTACTGTACAAATCTGACTCGAGGCAGGCGGTTCCACCGACACTTGAACTCCAGAAGGAGCACACAAAAGTCACTTCTTTTGGGTACTCTCCACTAGCAAAATTGAAGGTCGAGCCTGATCTGCTAGAATTCCATGCCTTGGCAGACGCCGTTGCCCTCGGTACCCCAGCCAGCAAATATGAGCAACAGGCATGGAGATTACTTTCCCTGCTCTTTGATGATGTCCCACCTAGCGGTATGGATAACGCCGATGCTTTAAAGTACCGGGATCGCTATCTCAAGGAACAGCTATCCGATTTCTGGAAGTCCCTCGTTTTTGAAGACGCCCAAAAGCATGCCAACGAATCGGATATCTCGCCAGAGGAGAAGGCCATTGCCTACCTCAGCTGCAATTCCGTGGCAGATGCTTGCCATGCTTTACTTGAAGGCCATGATCTTCGACTTGCCACCATGGTTGCCCAGATTGGAGGCGACGATTCCACACGTCAGGACATGACATCGCAGCTTGAGGAGTGGAGGCGGATGGACGTGCTCTCTGAGATGGATGAAGGCGTGCGCACTTTATATGAGTTGATTGCTGGTAACTGTGCACAGTCGGAGGGCAAGAGCAGCGGTGGGCGCGAAAACAAGACGCCCAGCTTCATCATTTCGAGCCGCTTCAATCTCGACTGGCGTCGTGCCTTTGGCCTCCGCCTCTGGTACGGTACGAAAGCCGATGAGCCTATCGAGTTGGCCGTTGCTCAATTCGCCGACGCTCTCCGCTTTGGCAAGGAAGACGTCAAGCCGGTTCCATGGTTCGTTGAACAGGGGAATGATATGGGCTGGAATGACCCGGAGAAGGAAAACCGCGAAGATCTGCTCTGGGGTATCCTCAAGCTTTATGCTTCCTCTAAGATGGACGTGATGGTCAATGTCGAAGATGTCCTGGCCCCCGAGAACGTTTCTGGCCATCCTCTCAACGCCCGCCTGTCTTTTCAGCTTTTCAGCATCTTCAAGTCCCGCTCCGAAGATGTGGACGAGACCCCAGAACGCATCGTGGGCATGCCTATAGTCCGAGAAGAAGAAGGCCAGCAGTCTTCCTTCCTCTCGGCGGGATCGTCGACGGCACACCAGGATGACGAAGGCGCAGGTGCTTTGATCGAGCTCGGCGATAAGCTTGCTCTCACGTATGCAGCTTCGTTGCATACGCCAGAGCATTGGACGACTGCAGCGTGGGTTTACTCTCATATTTCGCATAGTGCGACACGAGCGCATTACATCCGCGCGCTCCTGGCTCAGTTCTCACACACCTTCTCGCTCACCGAATCAGACGCCATCTATACGCATCTCACAAGGGACCTAAACATCTCACGGACCTGGATCCACGCGGCCGCTGCCTTGCAAGCGAAAGTGGACGGCGATGCGCTCAGCCAGGCTATGCACCTTATCAAGGCCGATGAGCTCAAGGAAGCCCACGAGGTCCTTTGTCGTAACGTAGGTCCCGACTCTGTCATCACTCGGGACTACGATGCTCTCCGGGAGCTCCTCGGTGGCTTCATACCTACGCCTCCCAACAGCCCAACCTCAGACTCCAACCGCCCACGCCGCCGCAAAGAACCTGTCCAAGGTTGGAACTCGGGCGGCCAGATCTACTTCGACTACATTGAGCTTCTAGATCTTACTGGACAACGCTCTGCGTATCGCGTCGATGAGGAGCTGAATGAGAGGATTCGTGACTTGTTGATCAAGATCTCCCGGGCAATGGAAATTGTAGCGGCCAGGTGGAAGCAGATGGAGCTGCAAGAGAGGGTTGCGCTTACTGAAATTGCGGGAATGGTTGCTGCGGGTCTTGCTAAGCTTCAGGTATGTCATACTAACTATCACGTTCAGAGGCTTTGGATGGATGCTAACAATGCCATAGACGCCCGATCGCGCCCGCATACTCAAGCTCCCGCTCACTGAGGATCTGTGGCTGAAGCATTCGATTGAGCTGAGCACGAGCTACTACCGCAACGTCATTGCTGCCGGTCGTTAGGATTAGGTGGAGTCGAGAGCGTAACAATGCAGGTGCAAAATGTAAGGGTGGTTTTGGGTGATAAGTCAGTGCATGCATGTGTGGGTTGCCTCGGGGGAGGGGGGGGTTTCGAAGAAAAAGAGTTCGTGACGGAATCACATCTTTGGCATAGTGAGCGCGCAGGCAAACAGGCTTCCTCTCCTTATCCTTGCTTTTTGAAGGATACAAAAGGACGTGGGTGGAGATTCGATTCGGTATGTGTATAATAGTAATTGGCAAAGAATGATATGTTTAATCCCAGAGGTTTTGGTTTTTGACAATCTGACAAGGGCTGTCGCAGTGTATGCGTTATATTCCATTGAATCGGATGGTTTAGCACGCCTCAAACGAACTAACCTCTGTGCACGTTCTTCTTTTGGTGGCCAATAAGTCCACTTCTGAAGTAGTGGCGAATAACGAGGCAAAGAATCAGAGATTGTACAGAATGGTAGATTGCCTGGTAAGCTACTTTGAGAGTGGTAGGAGAATACCAGCTCTGGCGGGAAAGCGGCGGATACAAGTCTGCAAAGAAGTGGCCGGCTTGAAAGACAAATTGTGATCCGTGCCTAGTTTCTCGCCGCATCCATTATGCTGTTATGTGTTCGGATATCACAATCTGCTCATAGCAGGTCGGCGCTCTGAGGTAATGAAGCAACTCTATCAATTGTTATCACGGGTGGTAGAGATGCTCTGCTGTGAGGAAAGACTCCCAGCGATCGGACAGAATGAAGCAAATGTATAGTGATTCAGGCATCCTAGGTCTTGTAGATGATGAGGAAACTAAGCGGAGTATGAGAATATTGAGGGGCTGTTCCAACGTGGGGGGCGGGGGTCGACATCCTTATATTCGTTCCTGCTATCCTTCTTCAGAGGTAGCCTCATCACGTGATGCATTCACCGTCGAATCTGTGTCAGTAATCATCCGCAATCCAGAATCCGGCGAATCATCCATGCGTTCTATTTTTATCGAAGACCCGAAAGACCCTGCCTATTCCGATCGTCTTACATGATGTAATGTGGGTGTCTCTGAAGCCGACGTTTCCATCCACAGCCGCGGAGAAACCACAACTCAAACACCAAAAATTCCTGCGATCACGCTCCACACATGGTTCCGCCGCCATTGTACCGAATGACCGAGCTCAATGCCCCAATGGATTCACTTCCCATGTTGATTACGGTTTCCCGTTCTCGATGTCGAAAGAAGTCCGTCTTTGGCGGTGTGAATGGACAGCGATGTGGTGATTTTTTTTAGTCACTCCATGCGTGCTCTTTGGCAAACAAGCTCTTCGTGACTTGACAAATTCGAGGCTACGGGGGTTTTAGGGTGTGTTCATGTGGATTGCAATCAGGTTGCTTTGGAAAAACGTTGCAGGATCTCCTAGGGTAGATGACTCTCTGGGCGCAGTTGTCATTGACGAATACCTTCTTCAACATCAATACGCTTGGTGTTGCATCGAAATCTTGATCGAAGGCCACAGTGACAAAGGCCTCCCATGTTCAACCTTGGGAGAGAGCAAGCGTCCCCACCGACTCGCAGAAACAAAGTCGAAGCCCTGTCCTCCCGACACAGCACCTCACTCCACCGTCCAAGCCGGCCAATGTCCCGCGCGGAGTCTCCCGAAATACTAGCGGAGATGCGGTCCAATGCATGCGGCCTGCTTCCGCATCCATCACACCATTCCGCTACTGCGCCAACATGTTACCCAGTTTGTCAGCGCCGCAGGATTTTAGGAATACTTTCCATGCCTGTTGTTGCGGAGTGCGCGGGTGAGCCGATGACTTGACATCAAATCTGGCCTCGAAACAGATATTTCTCGACTGCTTCCGCGGAAATGTAAGATTTGGCGATGGAGATGCACCTGAGGTGTGTGCGATGGAGGTAAGGCTGGTGCACATGTGTATAAGATGGGAGGGTGAGGATGCGCACTTGGGAGTTTTTGTTCTTCACAATCGCATCAACTGAAGACTACAGCGCAAATACCTTTTTGACGACAAAGACTCGGAGAGAACTTGTCGGACTTTGTTTTCGAAATCGATCACAATCATCATCAATCAACCAAGTCATACGAACCGAACCAACCGCGAAGGAGAATCAATCGACCACCATGGCACCAGCATTAACCCCCCAACAAGCCGCCGTCATCAAAGCTACTGTGCCCGTTCTCGCCCAATACGGTGAAGCCATAACCACGCAATTCTACGCCGATGTAATATCGTCCAACCCGGTCCTCAAGAACATCTTCAACAATACCCATCAAGCGACCGGTCACCAAGCTCGCGCCCTGGCCGGATCCCTCTACGCCTACGCAGCCAACATCGACGATCTCGGTGCCCTCTCTCCAGCCCTCGAACTAATATGCCACAAGCACGCCAGCCTGGTCATCAAGCCCGAAATGTACGACATTGTCGGCACCTACCTTTTAAAGAACATGAAGCTTGTGCTCGGGGATGCGGCAACGGACGAGATCATGGATGCGTGGGGAGCGGCATATTGGCAACTTGCCAACATCATGATAGAGAAGGAGAAAGGGTTGTATGAAGAGACGGCGTACTGGAAGGAATGGCAAGATTTCAGGATTGTGCGGAAGGAAAAGGAGAGCGATGTGATTACCTCATTTTATTTCGAGCCCGTGGATGAGACGTTGAAGTTGCCGAAGTTCAAGCCGGGACAGTATATCTCGGTGAGTGTTTTCATCGATGAGTTGGATGGTGGTGTGTGGCAGGCGAGACAGTATAGTCTGAGTGACGCTCCGGGGAAGAGCTATTTGAGGATCAGTGTGAAGAAGGAGCCGGCCATTGAGATTGGGGAACCGAAGCATATGGCGCACCCGGGCTATCTGTCGAATATACTGCACGATAAGAAGAGCGTTGGGGATGTTGTGCGGCTCACACATCCGTTTGGCGACTTCTTCTTTGAAGAGAAGGAGAATGAGAAAGACACTCCGGTTGTGCTCATCTCAGCTGGTGTGGGCTTGACGTGTTTGACGAGCATCCTCAAGACTTTGGTGGATGAGCACCCATCGAGACCAATCTCCTGGATCCACGGAGCTCGCGACAACAAGAATCGGGCGTTCAGGACGCAAATCGATGAGCTGGCTGCAGCGAACAAGAACTTGGGCACTTTGTACTTCTCTTCTACACCTGCCGAAGACGAAGTTGAGAGCAAGCACTACGATGTCAAGGGTCGTGTTGACTTGAGTAAAGTCGGCAACGAATCGTTGTTTATAAATGACAGCAAGACGCAGTATTTCGTCTGTGGACCCACCCAATTCATGGTCGATACTGAGGAGAAGCTGAAGAGCCGGGGAGTTTCGAGTGACAGGATCAAGATGGAATTGTTCGGTACTGGCGGTGTTTCGAGGGCGTGAGGTTTTCACATGAGGGTAATCTTCGGTAGATGGAAAAAAGGCGAATTGGTGGGAATTTGGGTTGGTGTTTGGAGCTACGCCCCTCCTGTTATTTTGGTGTCACCATTGATGACAACCCCTGTCTGGATGATACTGAGCTTGATGAAGCGTGATTGAAAAGACGAGGGCTCAAATTGCCGAATACATTGAATTGATTGAGGATTCTGATTCCCAGACAGTTCACTCTTGAAAGTCTTCCGCTTGCAGTGGACCATGACCAGCAGAGACAATTGCATTCGCATTTGATATTCTCGGTACTTTGGGGCTGCACCTGTGCACTCCGGTGGGGTTGTTGCCGTCCGTCACGGTGCGCACACGGTTGAGGGTACACCCAGCACAAGCGGGGAGATGGCACGAAACGAGCGCTTCCCAGGACACGGCACCGATCAACCATCACAGAGCCACAAGCGGGAGTCCGTGACGTATCCAGTGGTTTGGATGACAGCGCTGCAGTCAGCTTGTGATCCTCCTCTGGTCCTGACCTGCCTTTGCTGGAGCCACAAAACATGCAAGGAGTCCGAAACGAGGGTCGAAGTCAGGGGTGGCCTGTTCTCCTTCAGCATATTGTCGCTTAGTAAAAGGGTAAAAGGGGTCGATCCGTCTTCCTGTCAAGCCGAAGCAGGAGTCGGGGTCGTATTTGCTGGCCAGCATGACGCGGCTGTGTAGAAGGATTTGGCGCGTTCCCGGTGAGCCATTCGCACGGTAAAATGCACGTCCGCCCATAGTGCGAGATCAGGCAGCATGTTCCGGGGAATTATTGCACCCTCCGCGGGTGGGCGGGTCGCTGTGAAGATACTGCTAGCGTGCACACTATGTACAGACGGAGCAAACGCTCCAGCTTCAACATGCAGTGCCAGCTTGCTGTTTCGCAGGACTAGGGCAAAAGGGGCAGGCTTCTGGAAAGCAGGGGAGGCTGCACGACGCACTCTGCGCCACGGACGGTCGTGTCAAAAGCAATCTTCTGGAAATTGCCTCGCATCCGCTAGGGCCGAAGAAGAAGGCTTCTGGAAGGAGCTCGGATATTGCCAGAGCCTGCGGTGGGCTGATGCTTTGATACCGTACTGGGATGTCGGTGAGAGTGAGGCGGCGGAGATGATGCGTGCACACCGAGCTGGGGCCGCACCCGTTGTACTGGCTGGCCACTGACACACCACCAGGAGGCAGCGCGTGCAGAGCTCTGACACACAACGTGGCGTTGGTGCACAGCAAGTACGAAAATGGGGCATAAGCAGAGGGTTGAACGAGCGGATGCGACAAATACCTCCCGGTGCGACGAACAGGAGGCGTGTGTGCGTGGTGAAACGGCCGTGCGTGTTGGATCCGGTCGCAGTTTGAACGGGTATTTTTGACAGGTCGATGCCGGAGCTTCTGCATATTGTACGTAGTATTGTACATGCACCAGTGGGAGAGGCAGCATTCGTTTCTTGTGTGTGGGTGCGTGCCGTCGCTCCCCGAGATCAGGCATTGAAGACGCAGATGTCGCAAAACTCCACGACTTTTGGCTTTTTGACTTTTGGCTTTTGGCTTTTGGCTCTTGGCTTTTGGCTTTTGACCTTTGACCTTTGGCTCTTGGCTTTTGGCTTTTGGCTTTTGACCTTTGACCTTTGGCTCTTCGGCCGTCTGCGGGAGCCAGCAGATCGACCTCGAACGCGTGCACTGAGGCTCGGTGTGGGCCCGACGTCCGCGTTGCGGTGGAAAGCACAGACAGATCTGGTAGAAGCGCGGCAGAAGCTGCGTAGAAGCACGTCTTCCTGGGGTCATCGCCACCGCATATCACTCGCACACGGATGGGGAGAGGAACACGAGAGCATTTCGTCGCCAGGCCCCTGCAATCTGGTGAGCGCAGGGTGGAAGCGCAGCGACGTTGGGAATCTGGAAACGCAGACCGACGCGAATGGACATGCTTGGCGTGCTTTGTGTCACTCACCCATTGTTGGATCGAGTTTGAGCACCATACAACTGTGGCCAACCATGCGCGTGTTTTTTCGGACTCCAGAACATGGACTCATAGTTGACCACGCACGGCAAGCCAAGCAGGGGAGGCGGATAGGCTACAATGAATCAACCACGTTGTGGAAACAAAAGTCCGGAAAGCCTACCTTCTCTGGACTGTATTCTCTGAAGTATATTCACCGTGATGTCATGCGCTGAAGCCTCCTCGTGGTCCGCTGCCTCTTTGGAGCCCAAGCTGCCGTTCGCGATGCATATCAGGGGTGTCTCGGACCGGCCACCATGTGGAATCTTTCTCCGGCGCACCACCTTCTCTCTACAGTGGTACAGTCCTGTCTCCAGGACGAACGGCATCAACGTACCATCAAATGCACGCCGAATGTTTTGCAACAGCCTAATTGGCGCAGTGTCCCGGGATGCCGTTGTTTCCAACGCGGTTCGAGGATGCATGCCGCCGAAGCTCCAAGCCTTCTAGCGGGCTTCCAGGGCCCCAGCTCTGCGACGACAACTCCATCATGGACACTGATGCTTTACATACTGCGGCTGCTTTTGGGAGGGATTGGATTGTGAAGCTCGATCCCACGCCTCCAAAGAGGCCATAGCATACCTTGAATCCGTGAACTGCTTGCCTGTGTGAAAATGGCATGAATAGCAATGCCATAGCCGACCATCCCGAAACCGCGGACAGTAACCGGGGATATTCGACGGGTGCAAAATCCATCTACATCGAATATTAGTCCTCGGTCATTTCCATGACGAAAAGAGTGCAGAGGATTAAAATAGGGGCGCGGGCCAACTCCAGCGAGCACCTGCTCGATCCCATTCGCTCGGCCGGCGATGCAGCACAGTCAGATAGAGACGGTAGACTGACGAGATTCAGCCACACATTCTAATTGCTCTTGCCTCATCGGGCGAACAAACGATTTTGTACTGCGACACGCCCACGAAGATCATCTTGCCGGATCGACCTGTGAGTACATGGCCGTCGTCGAGACACGGCGACGTCACAGGAGCGCGGGCAGACACGCATCCGGGCCGGCAGTGCACAGGCGAAGAAGCGTGCAGGCCAGCTTGGGCTTCGGGTTTCGCGGTTGCGGAGAGCTGAAGAGACAGTCAGCGGACGGTTAGTCATGCCTGTGTCGCGCTGCTGGCGATGACTTTGGCAGAATCAGGAGCGGGTGAGATTTGCAGTTTCAGCGCACCCAAAACAGAGCGCAGAGATCCCTGATAGACAGCCCCGACGCCTTGCCCTTCTGCTGCAGCGGATATCTGGCCTGAGCTCCCTCCTTGTCACCTTGTCACTCGCCCAGGGTGCCTGCCTGCGGAACTAGCCGAGTTGCTTTGGGCCTAGTGCGGAAACCACAACGAGCAACAGAGGAAAGAAGTACCCTCGTACCTTCACTCTACGCCCTCATCGACATCAATCAACGCCGTCCTGTGCCCTGCCCGTCGCTAAAAAGCATACCAGAAAGGTACGTACGCACCAGTGTGGCCCCCGGCGACAGCGCGAACGCCCGCCCGCATCCGTTGTCGAGTTGTCGGCCGTCACCGCTCGCCTCCCCTATTCGAGGCGCCGCCCGCGTGGCCAGAGACTTCAGCAGCGGCGGCGGCGACGACAACAACAACAACACAAATCCCCCACCACGGCAACCTCGCCCAACGGCGTTCATTGACCTCTGTCTGCCTGCGAGCTTTCGACTGACCGTCTGTCGTTCTAGTGCAACCCCAAGCATTGACCTACGCGCGGTCCGACATCTATCTGCCCTCACGAAGAAGGAACGGGCCACCCCAACATCGTGGGCACCACCATCGCGACGAGTTGCTGCTCGCCTTCAGTAGGTTCGTCTACATCACTGGTGCGCTCTTCCTGCTCGTCTCCTCCCTCCCCCGCCCCGCTCCGTCGCGCCTGGGTCGTGTCGTCGCCCTCGACGCGAGCCCTCTTCATCCCCTCGATGGAAACAACACCCTTGGACGCGAGATTGACCGCAGACGCAGGCACCTAACCTCACCCTCGTCCGTCTTCTGCCATGCAGCACGCCATGCAGCACGAGCTGCAGCCGCAGCACTTTGGCGGCCCAGCCTACATAAATGGCCGCATCAAGTCGGAGACGGGCTCTGAGCGCGGCGTGTCACCACATCCCTCAGACTCGTCGAGGTATTCTTCGCAGCAGCCGCAGCAGTTGCCGCCGTACCCTCAGATGACAGCCCAGCACATGAATCAGATGCGCTACCCGTCACCCACGCACATGCAGCAGCCTATCCCTCTGCTGAACAACCAGAATTACATTCCCCCGCCAGAGCATACGTACGCTCCACCACCGTCCAACGAGCAAACGAATCCGCCGGGTGGTGGTCGTCCTGCGAATGAGAACGGGCCGCCGAAAGCTTTCGCGTGCTCGACGTGTGGTAAGGGTTTTGCGCGACGCAGTGACCTCGCACGCCACGGTAAGAAGCTTTGACCTCGACCACCAAATGCCCCATCACTAACATCCCAACAGAACGCATCCACAGCGGCATCCGCCCGCACGTGTGCGATTACCCCAATTGCGGCAAGCAGTTTATTCAGCGATCGGCCCTGACAGTTCATCAACGTGTCCACACCGGTGAGAAGCCTCACATGTGTGAGCGTTGCGGCAAGGTAAGTGTCCGATGTCGCTTGCTGTACTGCCAAAGCTAATGGATTGTGTAGCCCTTCAGTGACTCGAGCTCCTTGGCTCGACATCGCCGCATTCACTCCGGCAAGCGTCCGTACAAATGTCCCTATGCCGACTGCCAGAAGACCTTCACTCGTCGCACTACCCTGACCCGCCATCAGAATCACCACACCGGCACTGTTGAGGAGGCTGCCGCTGCTACTGCCGCTGCCCTTGCTTCGCGTGCTTCGGCCCCGAGCAGGTCCGGTCGCTCAGATGCCGAAGAGTACTCTGAGACCGCCTCGCCGTTGAATACACCGTCGCCAAATGACCGACCCCTCTCTCTGTCTCCGGCTGCTGGAATGCCTGCTGGAGTTGTTCCTGGCATGCACCGCCAGGCTTCCGACTACGCCTACATGGGTCAGATGAATGTGCCTCCTCACCTACGCAATGAGATGCCCCAGCCTAGCCCTCGTGCGTCTCCTGCTCTGACCCCGCAGTCCTACACGTCGAGCGCCAGCAACTCGCGTCCGGCCATCACTTCGCACCCCAGCGGATACGGCCCGCCCCAGATTCTGGAGCCACCGGCGTCGGCCAACCATAATCAGTCGGGCACCAACAGTGCTCACGGAAGCCCTCACATGTCGGCGGTTGGCTGGCAGTCTCCTTCGCAGCAGGCATTGCCGTCTCCTAGCGCTGGCGATAATGGCTACGTCTATCCTGAGCCTCAGTACAATCCCCAGCATAACATGTACTATCAGAACAACAACATTCGCCGTCCGAACAGCACCGAGCCGGACCACTACAGTGCCAACCAAGGTCAACAAATGTGGGCCCCGGCGGTACAATAGGCGGTAAGCGGTGCAAACGACCACGTTCTTGTTTTGAGCGTGCTGTCAAGGATTCGGGTGCGTTGCCTTGTACTGTGTGCTGGCGTTTATCCGGATGTCTTTTACGTCGTACCCTGTGTTCGACCTTGGTGCCTCAATCGCCAGCTCATCTGTATCACTGTCTCGAGACTTCATTTCTACGGTGTTCGGCAGGATTTATACCCCTACCCATGTTTTCCACACAAAAATTTCCTAGCTCGGTTGGCGAGTACTCGTGCATGGCGGTCACACTTTTTGGTCTTTTCCAAGTATCAGTTGCTGGGGCATTTCCTCTGTTGCATCTTCACACTATCCATCTGTGGCGATGGAGTGTGCATCCTCGGAGGATTTGGTTTGGGACAGGCGCAGTCGGGCGTCCATCAAAGATTGGCAACGGCGTCTCCGGCTCGCATGTTCTTGCTCTCGTTTCTGGTGTTTCCTTTGCACACACGGGCAATCTGTCTAGACTGGTACTTAATGAAGGATATACATCCGCACTTAGACTATTACAAAGGCGCCCGAAGCGTCGCTCGATAATTCAAATTCCCCAATCTTGTTTACCCCTCGGGCCAAGATGCGACTTGCACCGCTGTGTGATGGCAGGAGCGATGCGTAAGCTCTGCGCCACTCCCAGCCGTGGTGAGCATGCAGGCGTGGATGCACAGTACGTGTATCGTTCCCCGCTGCAAATGGGAAGTGTTTCTGATGGGCGAGCATTGGCGCAAGGCGAGTGGATGATTACAAAAAGATGGCAAAGCAAACCAGGGCTCCCAGAAGGGAAACAGCTCTCGGAAGCGGCCACGCTAAAGCGGCGCCCAGCCTCGCTCGGCCGTCGGTGACGAAGCACCCTGAACGTCGGCTCCTCCACACCACACGACACCCCACGACGCTTGTCTATCCTTTGCTATCACTCCAGCTTCGAATCCAGCGCCAGCCCTGTCGGACACGCGCATCGCTTTACCGCCAGCGCCGCTCGTTCACCTGCCGAGCCAAGCTTCGTGGACCTCTGGTTGCATCATAACCAACATCTCGCCATAGCGCCGACCGTCCCACTCTGGCCAACTCGCTGCGCCACCTCGACCAGACACGTCCATTGCCTTTCCAACCACACATACATACCGAGACTGTGCATCGCCCTGCACAGCGGGCTTGCTTCTCCTCCCTGCAGCCATGTCAAAAGTCGTGAGGAGCGTCAAGAATGTCACCAAGGGGTATTCGGCGGTGGAGGTAAAGGTTCGCAATGGTGATTGATTCCCTCGGAGCCATGGGTTGCACACCGAGACTGACTCCCGCAGCAACCAGCAACGATCCATGGGGTCCGGTCGGCTCGGACATGGCGGAGATAGCCCAGATCACCTTCAACAAGTACGCCATCTCTGGAAAGCTGATAAACAGCACGCTGACGAAAGGGGCAGCTCTACCGACTTTTACCAGGTCATGGATATGCTCGACAAGCGACTGAACGACAAGGGCAAGAACTGGCGCCACGTGCTGAAATCGCTCAAAGTGCTCGACTACTGCCTGCACGAAGGGTCCGAATTGGTGGTGACTTGGGCGCGGAAAAACATCTACATCATCAAAACACTGCGCGAGTTCCAGTACATCGACGAGGATGGCCGCGATGTTGGGCAGAACAGTGCGTGGTCGCATCTTAGCAATGCAAATTTACTGACATTTGAATAGTCCGGATCGCAGCCAAGGAACTCACCGCTTTGGTCATGGATGAGGAGCGATTGCGCACCGAGCGAACCGACCGAAAATCGTGGAAGTCACGCGTCACAGGCATCGAGGAATACGGTGGAGGACAGCACGGTGGACCTTCCTTGGATCCCCCCCGTCGTCGGGAAGGACGTCAGCGGAGGGACAACGAGGAGGACCTTGAGATGAGGCTAGCTTTGGAAGCGAGCAAGAATGAAGCCGAGGAAGAGCGGAAGCGTCGGGAACGCGCCGCTGGAATCACGGACGATGATGACGATCTCGCAAAGGCTATCAAGCTTAGCAAGGAAGAGGAGGAGCTACGGCGGGGTCAGTTGGAGCAGAGTACTCCTGACCTCCTCTTTGGCGACACTCCAACTCAAGCGTATCAGCCCACAGGTAACAATCAAGGGTACCAGCAGCAACAACAGGTCGACTGGTTTGGCAATCTCGTCGATCAGAACCAGCAGCAGCAACCACAGAATACCGGCTTCCTCAATAACGCATACTCGCAGCCCACTGGCATCCAAAACAACCAGACAGGCTTCCCGAACGGCTATTCCAACTACAACGGCTTTCAACAGCAACAGCAACAGCCTACAGGGTTTGATGCTTTTGGACAGCAGCAACAGCAGCAGATGCTGCAACCTCAACAGACTGCTTTCAACGTGAACAATCCATATGGCCAATTCGGCAACGGCTTTGGAGATCACCAGCAGCAGCAGCAGCAAGACCAGAGCTCCCTGATGCCCGGTAGTCATAATCCTTGGGCCATCAACAAACCTCAAGAGCCGATTATGCCTCAGCCAACTGGATCGAACAACCCGTTCGCACAGTCTTTCAACCGCCCGCAAACCGCAACGGGGGTGCAGCCCCAGAGACAAGCAACACTCAATACCCTATTTGAGCAAAAGACCCAGTCGCAATTCAACAACACCAACTTCAATCCGCCGGTATCAATCCCAACGCCACCGCCGCCAGCTCAGCCGCAGGATCCTCACACAGCCAGGCTGAACACACTGCTGGCGACCGGGGAGGGCCAAGACACATTTGGAAACACGGGAAACCTCCGCATTCCGTCACAACACACCGCCCCTGGGACCTTTGTCAACTCTGCAGGTGCTGGACTGAACAGGGTCAACGCAAATGCTACCGGCAACAACCCCTTCCTCAACTCCCAATTCACAGGCATGCCCCAGCAGAATCGCATAATGCCGGCGCAGACAGGGCCTGCGGGTGGCTTCGGTGCCAACCCGTACGGCGGCTCGAACCCCTTCGGAGCTGCCCCCCAGCAGGCCAACCGACAACAAGGGAATGGCAATCTCATAGACCTGTAAATATGCATATTCAGTTTGCGCCAATGGCGGAGGCCCATAGTGGGGCATTTTCTTATGTTTAATATTCGGAGCGATTGTGCTATGAGGGGGAATCTCGATGCTTATTCACTTCGGACATTCATTGGAATGGGGTTTGGCAAAAGCTTTCGAAGACCAGGCCGGGAGCCTTCAGCACCTGAAATAACCTTCATCTCACAAAGTAGTATTATATCATTTACGTTTGTGGGCGAGATCAACAATCATCGTCCCCAGCCTCTCTTTTGTGTGGCAAAGCGAATTGGCCTCGACTCGAATCGACGGGGCTTTGACTTGCATCAAGGTCCGTGCGCGTCTCAACCCCGCATCGAGATTAGCGCGGTGCAGCGCCAAGGCTGCTCTGCAGTCGATCGCAGGAACATCAGTGCATCCCTCTCCCACGTCACCGAGCCGACGCCTGGTCACCTCTTTCCTCTTTCCTTCTTTCCTTCTTTCACGTGCGCCGAATTTTTGCGATCGATCCAGATCATTATTCTACCGTCAGCATATCTTTTGGCTGGCATACGCCGAACCTTGTATACTATCCTGTCCTGAGAGTCGCAACCGAACCTCAGCCGCTACTTTGTTCGTTCCCCGAACCCAGCAACGCGCATTGGCCGAGCCCTGCGGACGCGTTGAATATCAATATCGAGGCGATTGCAGCATCCTTGGTCGAGCTGTGCAAGGCCTGTAAGAGGAGCACAGAGAGACAGACGAGTCACAATGGCCAGGTTTGAGCAACAGGTCAAGGTGTTGAGGAAGAGGCCTGCCAGACGCGTCTCGGTTTCTTCGGAAGACAGTCCGGCTGCACCGAGAAAGAGGAGGAGTGGACCGGCGAAGCCATCGGAGGCCGGTCTTCACACGCCTGAACCGAGTACGTTGACAGAAGAGCCAACTGTCGCCCCGAAGGGTACCTTCAACTTCCTGAAGCTGCCTGCCGAGCTACGCATAAACATCTACCGCATGGCCTTGTTTCGAGACGAGCCACTGCTATTGCATCATCACCGCACCCAGACGTCTGCAGAGCTTTCGTCGCCGGCACCTTCGGACAGCTCTTGGGCCTCCTCCTCTGATTCAACGATTGCGGGCAGCAAGGATCCCATCAACGTAGCGCTCCTTCGCACAAACTCTCAGATCTACAAGGAAGCTCGCCAAGTCCTTTATGCCGAAAACACTTTCATCCTTTCCCTGATGAGCGGCATCGCTACCTTGGCCTCTCTTCATCAGCGCAGTCGCTCTCTCATCAAAAGCGTCACCCTTACCATCCCCTCACATCACGACATCCTTGATGGCTTCGCCGACCTCGTACGTTTGGGGTTGCGTTATTGCTGGGGATTGAAGAGGTTTACAATAGTACTGGAATTGATGTTCCCTGGTGACGATCAACAAATGTCGAACAAGCCGGGTGGATGCTCAGCATCGACAGCGCACACGAATGTGTCCCACACCCTGAGATGCTCAGCATCGACAGTGTATGCGAATGCGTTCCATATTCTGAGATGGTTGCCTAGGGCCTGCAAGGTTGTGTTGGAGGGTAACGTCTCGGAGATTGTTAGGAAAGTAGTCGCCGAGGAGGGGAGGCTGCTAGAAATTCTGGATGAGGTGAGTGTATCCCAGCTCAGCTCATTGACGCGCCCATAAAGAAGCTTTCTACTCCGGCAACAGATCGTAACTGACTCCGTGTTTTAGGCGAGTTACCTGAAGAGACAGCATCAGATGCCGGAGAGGCACTAAGTACGCATTCTATGGCATTGCATAGATATGTCTGAGGGCTTTGGGCCGGAAAGATTTGTTTGTGCGTGCAAGGTTATCGTGTAACGAGCTCTGTTTTGTCAATGCTTGCTTGGGCTGGCGGTCTGCCAGTTGTAATAGTCCATTGTGGGGCGAGGGATTAATTGGCTTTCGGGCAGGTTTATGTAACTCTGGAGCTGCTTATATGTGAGCCGTCTGCTGCGAAGCGAATAGCATGATTGGCAAGATCACCTCTCTTGCGCCTACGATCTCTCATACATCCCTCGCATTGATAGAGCAATACCCTGATCCTCCCACAATACCCATACTCAGACCAGCATTCGCCAAAGTTGCTTTTCAAACACATTTGCGCCGTCGTACAGCTCTAGAGAGAGTGCCACACTGTTGATATATTGATGTGCATTGAGATAAAATAGCGTCGAAGAGACGAACACTCTCCACTGTAAATTCTAGAAGTTCTGCTTAGGGAACTGATAGTTCCGATAGAGTCCTGGATTCCACTCGACCATTATCTTGCTTTTGTCATTGACAGTAGCCTCCTCACTATACTCTTGTTCTACCAACTCCTCACTCAACGTCCATAGTTTCTCTCCGCCTTCGGGGTCTAGCAAGTACGGCACTACCGTGTTATCGGCGCTGTTCTGAACAGGGGATCTTCCATTGTATGCTTCTTGCACCGTGTAGAATGCTGCGGGCGAGATTGGTAGCGAGGATGGCTGCGAAGTATCAGGCGTGGAAGCGGGTTGAAGGATTGCCAATGCAATTTCAGTTGTAGACAGTTCGCTTTGGAGTTTGGGGTGCAAGACTTGCGACAAAGTTCACATACGCAAAGGGGGACATTACCAGCATGCTGCCCAGCACTTGAAACGTTGACAACTCTCGCCCCCTTTGGTGACTTCAGCAGAGCAGGCGTCAGGAGATTCCTAAGCAAAAAGTGGCCCAAATGATTAGTACCAAGCTGCTTCTCTACGCCATGATTCGTGGTCGTTTCCCAATCGGAGGGGCTGTGTGTGAGCTTGAGCTCTGATGGCCACGGCGAGTCTGCTAGCGATGAGTGGCTGCAGTTTGTAGTATGTGTACTACCTTAAACCTCTCTGCCTTTAAACGTGTTCTTTGTGAAGTGCTAGCCTCAGAGGTGGTGGCGTTAGTGAAGATAAAACCGACAAACCCTTGCTGCGGCTGCGTATGAGAACACGAGGAAATGTAACTACCCGGTTTTGTATCGTTTTTAACGGCGGAGAACGAGGAGTTAATTTCTGGAATATTTTCCGGATTACGTTGTCGGACAACTGGACCACGCGTCTACACCTAGAAGTCGGAGTGATGCTTAGTATCATTTGTAGCCAGCATGTCGACGGCTATCATGCGTTCCTGTAGAACCCGAACTGGATGGACAGTGACTCAGAGTTGTAGAAAAATCGGTAGGGTTATGACGGTATTGATGGTTCGCCCTTCTAGAAGGTGTTACACCACCGGCAGGGCTGCAGAAGGATCAACAACACGACAAATAGTGAAACTGGGATACTCAAGTGGAGGACTGGTAGCGGTCAAGCTGTTGAGGCCGAGTGCTTACGCATCAAATCCTGGTCCATATTCCATAGACGGAAATCTAAAAAAGGCATGCATCAGTACTATTTTAGCTAGTAGCGGCTGAGATGGCGCACATCAGTCGTCGGAAGAACTTCACGGCATTCGATTCCCATGTTCTGGGACCAGAATTGCAACGCTTTTTGCCCGCTAGTGACCGGCATGCCCGACGTTCAGTTGCTTTTCCGCATTACTGTTCGCCGCCCACCGCTCAATGACCCTTGACGTGTCGTTAACATCCACGGACCAGACACTCTCTAGCTGGATACACGATGTGTCATCGGTTGTCAGGCACTGATCCGAAGGTTTATCGTACCAAATGGGGTATATGTTAAATGCAAAAGTCTCCAGGCACCGAGTGACCGACGAAGCCACTGCAACGGTATTCGTTCGCCGTAGAAGCGACCCGGGCAGCAACCCACGCTTATATCCACGCCACACCCCTGGTCCATAGCCACCATTCCGGAGCTAGCTTAAGGTTAAGCTCGACGCTGGTCGTGCGGTAGGACCCAGCGCTACATTTGCTTGTCTGGTACTCTCCGCCCAGCTGCTATTTCTGTGTTATCATTCAGCAGTTTCTAAGGAAAGGCATTGCAGGCGATACCTTGATACAGCGCCTCTTTTGGAAAGGTGGCTTTCTGTGAAGATTATTCGAGAAAGCTGGGAGATACATATACAGGTATGGCATGACCCTGGCCATCTTTTGGTCGTACCACAGTCCTATCGAGATATCAGGAGCGAATTGCCTACGGTTTTTCCACTGGCGCCTGCCATCATCATCACCTAACCGCTTGTACACCCAACATCTGCTGGCGCCATGTTCTCAACATATTCATTCCAGTCGAATCATGCAAAAGAACCTAGAAGAAAGCTACCCAGTGCAACGGGTCAAGATCCGGAGAAAAAGCCAAAGAAGGCTAACAGCGAGATTCGCAAGCAGCAGAACAGGATAGCTTCAAGGAACTACAGTGAGTTCCACTTTCGCTAAGCACAACCCCAATTAACTAGTATAAACACTAATACAGCCTGCTCGTAGGAGAGAAGAGGAAAAGGAAGCTCCAATACCTCCAACAGCTCATCAGAGACGGAGGATCGGCCGAAGACCGACACGCCGACACCACAGAACATCTCCAAGGCCAACGCGTACTATCACCAGAATACTTCCCTCCAGCACCAGTAGCAAGCAACATGAGACTTTCATCCAACGACCACTACAATGCCTCATCGTCCAGTGACGACGGCAACGTCGTACAACCCACATCAGCAGCGACAACAGCACCGTACCCGACCCAATATCCCGCAACCACTCCAAACTACGCTCCATTCGAGCCATCATGGACAGGTTCATTATATCAAGCACCTCCACCAATTAGCATTTCTGTGTGGAACGTACCGCCGTGGATGCCGAATATCGACTTCAGTCCCCCGATGTCTACACGATCAGCGGACGACTTTCAATTCACGCCTCCACCACACGGGCACGATAGCTTCGAGCAGTCGCCCACGCCGCCCAGACAAGCGCATACGCCGGATCCCGACCCATTCGTCATGGGAACCTACGCCGCTTGTAGGAGGCGACCTGACCAGTCGATGCGAGGTGCGTGTGTGAGTTTACCGTCGTCGCCATTTTGCCAGCCGCGGTATCCTTCATGACGAAGCGCCTACGAAATCCCTCCTCCTGCTTCCTTCCATCTCTGTACGAATCGTACGAATCTAGAGTATCAAGGTCGAGCCGCCACCCTGTCAATGATGACCACCACTGCCTGTTTCCACGATACCTTCCAACGGCTACGTACGTCCGAGAGAAAGCGAAGTGCATCCATCGCGTCCATCCCCCACCCCCCCCCCCCCCCCTTTCCTTCTTCCGCCGACTCAAAACGTCGCGGATTACGAGAACAACACTATACTCGAACTACACCCCGACCACAAGTTTATGCGAATCGGGAGAGTGGGGGAGGGGCAACATCGAGCCATACTACGAGGGTTGCGTCGCAGGCCAATTGTCGCATTACACCTAATCGAGCCAGGACTCCAGCACCAGCCGTCGCGCCGCCACACGTTCACTGTGTGCGAAATATCGGATGGTGATTTGGAATACAACGCCTGCCTGCCGCGAGGAAGATGGCAAGGCAAATGCGGAATGGGATGGAATGGGATGGAATGGATACGGTAGCACTGCGCAGCTGCACTGCGAACGAAGAGTCAGGAAAGAAATGATAAAGATTTGCCGTTCGATCCTGTACAACAAGCTGAAAACCATTTGCGCGCAAGACGGGGTTGCGCGTCTCGATGTAATAATATGTGGAGTGAGATGAGGTAGGTAATCGGTCTTTGCTGGCTGGGATCGTTCCATTACTACTTTTGCATGTGCGTATGCGGGTTGAGACAGCGGTGCTGTCTGCTGTGGAACAACACTTGCTTGGGCATTGGGACCGGTAAGATGGTCAGCGTGCTTGGTCAGACAGATCCGTTGGTCATTGACGGTGTGTCATGGTCAGGGTCCTCTCCATATTTAAATCTACTTATTTATCCGCATGTGTCTTTCTCTTCACTCGACACCAGCAACAACATCCAAAGGAAAGAACAACAGTCTAGATTTCTAGTATTGAAACGGTCTATCTGCTATCTGATACACACGAATACCACACCTTGCAACTCCAGGTTGACCCCCATTAACATTGAGAAATTAGGAAACGAGAAAGCCTGCTCGTCAGAGCTATACAGTTTGGGTGCGCTGCCGTGACCATAACAAGGTCTATATCTTCCTATTGGGAAGAGGAATGGACAGAGGCGAAGGGTACAGGGGAAAATGCTGAGAAGCGCGCGTCTAGCTAATGCAAATGAGAAACTTCGTAGATTAAAGTCAAAGCCCTACATGGGAAGAGAAGAAGGGAGGGAGGGAGGGGAGATCAACATTATACTTTCACAGCCTTCTCGCCACCAGCCTCACTCCCAACCTGCGCCGGCTCATCAACATGACGCTCCTCGACTGTCTCGGTAGTCTCGGCAACGCTCGTCTTCTCCTTCTTGACCTTCGGCACTCGTGCAAGCCAATAGAAGAACAATGCACCGGCGATGTTGAAGATGACAAAGACCCAGAGGATACCAAAGTTACGCCAGGCCTGTGGATAATTGGCGTGAACGGCACCTAGGAAGACGTTGGTGTCGCCCATGCCGCAGTACGCGCAGTCGGAGGTTGCATTTGGATTCTGAGCGTAACCGCCAATCATAGCTTTGAAAGGAGCGATGTAATCGCCGCAACTCTGGCCGTTGGCGGGCTCAAAGTGAAGCAACTCGTTGGCGGCGCAGACAACGTTCGTATTGGCTACACCGACTGATAGCATTCCGGCTACCATGTATGTGAAGGGTGATAAGCGATACATAAAGATCCAGAAGCCCGGGAGAGATTCGGGAGTGGCGAGGACACCACAGAAGATTAGGCACAAGGAGAAGCACAAGTTGGCAATGTTGCCTCCGTTTTCGGCACTGTCAACACCGGCGATGACCATGTGGGCGAAGGTAGAGGTGAAAAGCAGGAACATCCAGAGGAAGAGGAACATTTGAGCGCCTCGGAGAGCGACGGCATCGGTGGGAATGGCGTTATTGTAGAGACCAATGGGGTAGTACCAGCAGAAGTAGATCAAAACGGCCATAAGCGTGTTCCACGGCAGTTCGACGACAATGTTGGCGATCATGAAGGCGACCCACGAATAGGATTTGCTAGGTCGTTCGCGGACCTCGTACAAAGCGCGCTGGGTGACAAAGTGCGGCATGATTTGCTGAACCAATTGACCGAAGATGGTCATCAACATAAAGATGCCGAACATTTGATTTTGGAGTCCTTGCTGAGTATTGGGCGTGCGGAACAGTGAAAACCCGATGAAGAGAGCAGACAGACCACAGAGAACAGCTTTTGAATAAATGTAGACCGGAGAGCGCCAGTATTGCTGATAGACACGGATGGTGACCTCGCGCAGCTGCTCCCAGAAGGGCGCGGCGAACTCGCGGTAAGCAGCCTTGTCCTCGCGCTTCTGCGCCGAAACAGTGCGTTGGAGGTC
The DNA here is from genome assembly GCA_019202945.1 of Corynespora olivacea. NCBI lineage: Eukaryota > Fungi > Ascomycota > Dothideomycetes > Pleosporales > Corynesporascaceae > Corynespora > Corynespora olivacea. Next base: position 82,496 of record JAGQEM010000004.1, read on the forward strand.
GGTGTTGTGGGCACGCTCGTACTTTAGATCGGCCAGGTGTCGTTGAACTTCGGCGTATTCGGGAGATTTACGCCACGTGTCATGCCAGTCAATGTCTGTATGAGATCCAGGGGCGGCGCCAATGACTTCCAGCATCCATTCGGCAGGGTTGGCAGCAGGTGGGCAAGGGAATCCACCGTTACGTACGAAGTAGTCGATAAGGATCTTGGAGTTTGCACCAACCTCGCCAAAGTACACAGTCCTTCCACCGGCCTTGAGGAAAAGAAGACGGTCGAAACGGGCGAAGAGCATGGCGGACGGTTGGTGAATGGTGCAAAGAATAGCCTGGCCGTTCTTCTTGAGCTTGTCAAGAAGGTCGAGAATAGCCCAAGAAGTTTGCGAATCCAAACCGGACGTTGGCTCGTCAAGGAACAGTAGCAATTGCGGCTTAGCAGCCAATTCCACACCGATCGTAAGACGCTTGCGCTGTTCGACATTGAGACCTTCACCAGGAACACCCACAACAGCATCAGCGTACTCGGACATCTCCAATAGCTTGATGACCTCTTCAACGTAATCGATCTTCTCTTGGCGAGAAACGTGGGCGGGCTGACGGAGAAGAGCGGAGAATACAAGAGCTTCGCGGACTGTGGAGGTCGACAAATGCAGATCCTGTTGTTGGGCGTAACCTGTCTTGCGCTGGAAGGAATCATCACGAGGCTTGCCGTCAACCAGCATCTCTCCGCTGATAACCCCCATAGTGGTACGAGTGGCCAGACAGTCCAAGAGCCTGCCGAGTTGTTAGTAAACATTCAGGATGAAGGGTTACCGTGATGGGGTTGCTCACGTCGTTTTACCGGCACCTGAAACTCCCATCAGTGCGGTCAGAGTACCCGGTTTGACCCATCCGTCAACGTGGTCTAGGATGCGGCGCTTCTCCTTCTTGATTTGAACGTCGTAACAAACGTCTTTCCACTGGAAGATGGCGGTCTGACGTTCGATGATGGCGATGTCGTCGGAACCGTTCGTGGCAGCCCCTACAGTGCGACCATCAGGCGCAGATTCGAGATCGTCTGTGGACTTGTTCTTGAAAGCCTTGTGACCTCGTCGGAAGACCAACACTTCACCCTTTGACTTCTTCGCGGTGATGAGCTCGGTGGCGCCAAGGTAAATGAACATGAGGCCGATCATGAAGGCCCAGAGAATACCGTAGTTCCTCCACTTGTTTGAGTTGTAGTAGTTGTACGACGAGTTGATGAATGCGTCGCCGTTGACGAAGTCTTGACCCGGCACAGAGCCAACAGTGGAGCACACATGGTTGTTGGCGCTGATACCTTCATAGCCCGGGCCAAAGGGAATGTAGTTGACACACAGGAAATCCCGGCCGTGGAACTCGTTGACCATGAGCGCTTCGAACGCGTAACTGACAGGGTTTATGTAGCGAATCCATTTCGACCAACCCAGCATGTAGTTGGGCGGGATAGCGAAGCCGGTGTACATGACTAGACCCAATATGAGGATGGCAGCCGGAGCCAGAGCTTGATCTAGCGATCTTGAAAGAGATGCAAGGGAACGGAAGAACATGGACATGACCAGAGTGAGGGTGAAGGATATCAAGACGAAGAAGAAGAACCTATCAGGTTCTCGTCGCAAGTTCGTCATGAAATAGAGGACCAGATTGAATGTGATGGCGTTCAGAACCTTGTATGGCATATCCATCAACATGGATGCGAAGGCTTCTGCGGAGGGGTGGTAGAGCGCATATCGAGAATGCTTTTCTACTATTGGACGTTGGGCGTAGAGGGTCAAGATTTCGAGAGCGGAACCGAAGGCGTTCATGAGAATGGCAAAGAAGAGAAGGGCGGCGCGAGAGAAGAAGCTGGCAGTCGTTGACTGGAGATTGAAGAAGACCGAGGAAATGATAAGCGCCATGATGGAGTTGGCAATAAGCTGGAAGACTGTGATGCTGGGATCTGCCATCAATCTCCTGAAGCCACGCCATAAACACAGTTGGATTTGCTGAGGGTACGACAGGGTGTATGGAGACCTGATGCGTTGGCCCTTGGCCTGCTGTGCGCGACGGGACTCGGTGAACTTTTGCAGATGCTCGCCACCAATGGGATACTTTTGCTCGTACGCCTCGATCTGCTGGAGGAGCTGGGCACGCTCGGGCGAATCCTTCCATCGTCGAGCAAAGTCGTCAGGGGTTCGTGGAACGCGGTCTTCCCATCCTGGGCGGACGACACGCTCGACTGGACTGGTCATTGAAGTGAGAAAATCGGCATCCGTCTGTCGGTCTGGGCAGTCGAAGCCCATGTTGAGGAAGAATTGCTTGGCTGACTTGACAGGGCCGAAATAGATCTGGCGACCTTCGTACAATACAAGTGCCTTGTCGAATACGTCCACAGCAGATTGGGGGGCCTGGTAGATGGCGACACAGGCTGTGGCGCCGTTGATCTCGGTTTCCATACGCAGCGTCTTGCAGAATTCGATGGCGTTGGCGCTGTCGAGACCTCGGGTGCTGTTGTCCCAGCATTGCAGAGGGGCACCACCGAGAGCGGCTTCGGCGATGGTGACACGCTTTCGCTCACCTCCGGATACACCGCGGATGAAGTCGTTTCCAACCTTGGTGTTGATGGTGTGGGAGATGCCAAACATGGCCATGATGACGTCCCGCATGTGTTCGCCGTATTGGGTGAGCGTGGCTCCTCCCGGAATGTGGCGGGGTGCTCGCGCTCGTGCGGCGAAGTAGAGCGTTTCGCCGACAGTCAGCATGGGAAAGTGGACATCGACCTCGGCGGTGTAAATGGCTTCACCTCGGAAATGCTTGGCCATCTGCTGTGCGTCGATACCTTTTCAGCGTCAGCGGGCAGTTCGAAAACGCGAGCAATATCAGCCGGCATACCTTGATAGTTCAATCGGGAGGCTTGGTCGACGAAGAATCCATGCGTCTCCCCCGCAAGGGTCTTGAGGAACGTGGAGCAACCGGATCCGGGAGGACCGAGAACCACCAACATCTCTCCGGCCTCGACCAAACCATCACAATCCTTCAGAATTTCGATCTTGCGGCCCTTGTTGCCCATCAACTTCCTCACCAGACCGGGACCTTCCAACCAAATGTTCCCCACACTCTTCTGGTAATCCGTGTCACTGCCGAAGCCGTGAACATTGAGGTTGCGGAAACTGATACCGGCCGTCCGTGTGGGATGGGCATGCGGATCATCGAGGCGTGTCTGGAGCATGGCCTTGGCCCAGGCGCGGGCATTGAAGTTGTCGCCATGGGGGTCCAGCTGGGATCCTGCAGTGGCATGGAATGGGTTCTGATGCGCGGTCGAATACTCGCTCTGCTGTGTAAAGCGTCTGGCCAGCTGGTGAACTGCACTTTCTCTACGCTGAATGCTGTCCTCGTCGGCGGCGCTGGCCTCGGAGTTCTGGGTGGTCGGAAGCGTCGAAGCGTTGGGGTCTGAGAGTTCTTTGTTGTGCGTTTCTACACGAGAACCGTCCTGGTTCGCGGCAATAGTAGAGGCCTCTGAAGTGTCGGAGCCCGCGAAACCATTGTCGTTGGCATGGGACGGTCGCTGCGCTGCCGCCTCATTGGACGTGAAGCTCCCCACCGCGCTCATCTTCGCGGTCCGGTTTCCAAGGACTGGAGCTGCTGGCTTGTTCCCGCCGTCAATGGAAAGAAAGCACCGGGTAGGGGGGCGAGATATTATCAAACGTCAACGGGTGGGAAAGAAAAGGGACCCCAGGCACCGGGGGGGACCTTTGTAGAGATAAAAAGCAGAGCGCACGGCCAAAACTCAGGACGTAGGCTAGCGCGCCCTCCGGGGTAGATAGTAAGTAACACAATAGGAGTAGCCACGGTAGAACGGATTGCGGGATAAGATCGCTCCGAGGGCGAATGAGACCAACGCCACGGATATTGTATGGAGGCAGATACGCAGATACGCAGGGCGGCACCAACCAGATGCCGCGCCAAGCCTCCCATGCTCTCCGGACGAATACAGCCGCACGCAGCCGCAGCCACGGTTCCTCTGGAGGGAGTTGTGCATCCGATCTGATGCCTGATGCGGCCCTCCTGACGTGCGTGCGTACGGCTTGCCAGCTCATTTCCGCCCCGTGGACGAAAATTCGCACGACCCCATTCTTCCACAGCTCCATTGCTTGTCCATCCAATCTCTTCCCTGTGTATACGTCCTCGATAGCGTATCCCTGCCGCCGTATTCCGCGTATTGCAAACTGTAATCCGGGAGCTTCCACAGAGCGGGTCCTGCACAATACAATACAATACAATACAAGGGGACTCACAAGCGAGTTGCTCGTTTATGAGTCCCCCTTATCGGCGGAAGCCTGACCCATCCGGTCCCCGAACCTGGGCAACGAGGGTCTCTACCACGTGCGAACTATTAGCCTTGCCGGCCCAGGTGCAGTACATGCTTCCGCAACCGCCTGCTTGCCGCATGTATACGTCTTCGTCAACTGCACGCGGTCCAGCACAAACCATCCAGCGTTTCTTTCATTCCATTTCATTCCATTTCATTCCGTTGCATTCCATTGCATTGCATTGGGTGTCTAGAAAACGTAGAGACATTGCCTCTTGGCTGCCGTCACGTGTGTTCCGCGAACCCCCCCCTCCCCCCAAAACATGACTGCCGGCGCCTGCACCCGCCCGAGAGAATACTGTACAAACAATCGAATAGCAAGGGGAGGGTGTATACGCTCTCCTCCCCCACCGCAAAATAGTCGACTACGCAAACCCATCAGCCATTCCCACCGTGCTGTGCGCTCAAACAGAGTCTCCAAAGAACTGACTGGCCAACGTAATGTCCTTGTCACCGTTGGCAAAGTCCCACCCCACAATGGTCGGATCCTGACTGCAGCACACGATTCTCCGAGCATCGAATTGCAATTTGAATACTCGTGAGGTGCCTTGGGCATTGACAACTCCGGCGGCATGTGGTTGCCCTGCCGCGTGGTGATGATGGTGCGGACCGTGGTGGTGATGGTGCGCGGGTCCGTTGGCTGCTGCAGCCTGTGCCTGTCCTTGACCGCCAGCTTGTGCAGCGTTTGGAGACCCATTCGCCGGCCCGGCGTTCTGAGCTGCTGCAGCTGCTCCTCCGTTGTTGGTCGTGTTCGGATGCATCGCTTGGGATGCTGCGTGCAGAGCTTGTGCTTGTTGTGCGAGAGTCTGAGCTGCCTGTGCCTGTGCTTGGGCTTGTTGCGCCAGGACTTGGAAATTGGGTGGGTTGCCGCCTTGTTGTTGCTGCTGGTTCTGGTTGCCGGCGTTCGCATGGCCGTGATGCGGTGCGCGACGTGGTCGACCTCCAGCGGCCCTCACAGCCTCGTTCTGATACAGAATTCGGGACTTCTCCCATGCACCGTCCGCGCCCTTCTTCCATATGATGACCGTCTCGTCATAAGAGCCAGAAACAATGCGAGCCCATCGGCTACCTCCGCCCCCGGGTGGGAGTTTGGCGCCGTAGGCGAAGATGGCGGATGGATCGCGGGAGCCAGCATTACGGGCCCGGCGCTGTGCTCGCGTCATATCGTTGGAGACGAGACCTTTCCGTTGCGCTTCGAAGAAGTTTTGGTCTACGGCCCTAGCCTCTGCTTCCAGCTCTTCGTCGTTGCCCGGGAGGTCACCAAATTGGGCTTGCACAGTGCGGACGAGGTTTGAATGTCCTTGCAAGCATGCTATCTCCGCGCCCGTCGCTCGGTCGAAAATACGGACAGTCTCGTCGGAACTACCGCTGACTATCCTTCGTCCATCGAACTGCACGCAGGCGATCCCCTTTGTATGGCCAGAGAAGGTGCGGGTGCAAGCTCCCGTGCGGACATCCCAAACCTTTACACTCCGATCACCAGACGCCGAGACAATCTGACCATCCAGGATTTGAATAGCATTGACTGCAGCCCCATGGCCCTCGAGAGTCATGATGAGGGTGTGCGGGGGAAGCGGATTGAAGTGCAAATGCTGATTTTCGACTTGTTGCTGCATGTTGATAATGTACGGTGGGAAGCGTGCCGCGGACTTGGTGGTCGACAAGGGATATGCGTCGTCGGTCGGCCACAACTCCTTCCTGTTCCATACTTTGATGCTCTTGTCCTTTGAACATGTCACGAGGTAGGTGTCATCGAACCTCAGATTCAGGACGGATTCCGAATGGGCCTTCTCAAGTTTCTTGATCATGCGCCCTGTGGAGAACCTCCATAGTATGACGTTGCAGTCACTCCCTCCTGACACGACAAGGTCTTGCTCCGGTCGCTCGTCAAATTGTAAGCACAAAACCGATGCCCGATGGCCGACCAATGGTGGAATGACCAAGCGCTGTGTGTCCAAATTCCAGATTCGCACAGACTTGTCGCGACTGCCGCTGACGAGGAATTTTCCAGAATATTGGATGGTGTACACGCATTCGGTATGTGCTTCGTCGGCGTGACTGGGATGCGGCAGTTGGAAATTCGTGAACCGTCCACTATCCCAGTTCTCTTCCAGCCGTCGCTTCTGCTTGTAGAGGTATTGCCAGTTTACCTTGGGTTCAATCGTCGGGAGAAGAATCGAAGGACGGATGGGAGGATTCATCGAGCTCGGAGCGAAGGTCAAGGTCGAGATTGTATCGTCAGATTCTGAAGATCGTTTCCGTCGTCGAGAGCTCTCCACTGTCGGTGAGGGTACAGGTGACGGTTCCTCGTACGAGAGTCCTTCCATGCCATCTTCCGTCCTGGGTGCCAAGTTGTCGTCTGCTTCCACCTCCCCGTGTTGCTCCCCCCATCTCGAAGAAGTGTCTGCTGCGCTGTCAAGAGAAAGCGGTTCGAGCCTTTCCGTGACCCCGTCGCCGAAAAGAGGACGTTCCCGCACACGTTTCTTAGACGAAGGCTTTTCGTTCTCCGCATCTTCGGCTGCACGTGGGCGCGTCCTTCGCTCCTTCTCTTTGGTCTCCACGCGCCGCTGCCTCTCCATATCCTCATATCCGCGCACCACCCCAAAGTTGGAATTCCAGCCCTCTAACCGGAACAGCAGCTTCCACAGCGGGCTGTCCATCACTCGGGTCCGCCATGAGCGCGACAGCGTCGACGCACGCAGCAGCGTCACTGGCGGGAGGTAGGAGAATATCTGGAAGGTGATCTCGGGAGGAAGGTGGATAACGGGGTCGAGGTGAAGGAGGGGGTTGAGCTTGTCGACGATGTCTGCTATTGACGATGTTCGCAGCGATCGCAGAATAGCGTACGCGAACTCTGGGTTCCCATGTTAATACTCGAATCTTTGGTCTTGCGCGATTCTGACATACCACTCCGCTCCTGTTCGCTCATTTGCATGACCCAGTCCGGTAGGGGGTATTGCGAATCCTGCTCTATCGCACCGTCGCCTAATCGCAAGTCTGCCCGCATCACTAGGTCGCTTCCGCTCTGGCTGCGCGTATCTTCCGAATAGCCCTCGTCAAATCTGTTGTTCGCGCTCATCGATGAAGCCGGGCGGAAGGCCTGCAGATAGGAAGGCGCGGCAAAGGCGGTGGAGCTACCCAGCGGGCCCGTCATGTTGGTCTAGGGGGCCACGGGCGCGGCGACAACGTGTGGCTGCAAAGGACCCAAGCGCGAGATGTGCAAAGTGGAAGGCCTCCACGGCGGGAAGCGCAGAGCAACCTTGGGCACAATGGTGTTGTTGCTTCGTGTCTGTTGCCTAAGCGGCTCAGGTGTGAATGTTGGTCATGAGCGGATGGGCGCGCGACTGGCAGGTGAGACTTGGGTGCTCATGAACAGCAAATATGTTCAAAGGTGGGTGCACGTGCTCTGTAGAGCGTTTGCAGCAATACAATAATCGTGGTGTTGTTGTTGTTGCCTCGGTGGACTTCCCACGGGCGAATGATGAAGATCAAGGATGCGATGCCAAGCTATCAAGGTACGTTGGGAGCCTGCTATGTACTACTATAGTATGTAGGTTTTCGACGGATATTGGAACGAATGGAGCTATGGAACAGATACAGACAGCAGACAGTAGTAGATGGACGGTGAATCGTAGCAGGTAGACGGTAGATGGTGGCAAAGTGACACCGATGGTTGTGAACTCCTTCTTCTATGAGACCACTGTGTAATGATACCCCGTCTCACCCGTAGAACCCGTAGAAATAGGAATACGTGCGCTCGAGCCATCACAAGTAGCAGCCCGTCCATAAGCCATCATGAGTACCTCCAAGCGCTATCTTACCCTCTACTCGTACGCTAACGGTCTCTTTACACTACAGCTGGCCATCAAAGTACCCTTCGCTCAAATATACTGGTACGGTGCAGATTCTGTCACTACCATCATCACCTACCAAGGTCCTTTTCACCAGAATGCCTCGTGCTAGCAAGCACCCTCGGTTGAGCTGTTCGAGTCGTGAACAAAAACTCACTTGCCAAACTCAGCGTTGCTTTCGATGAAGACGGCATTAATTCCACAAAGGCGGGCTGGATGGTAGTCGGATAGTACAAAGACAAGGCGCAGGGCGGCATGGCTGAAAATCGTGACGACCATGTACTGTTGCAGCAATATTTGAGTTGACGTTGTGCAGGGCGTGAATCATGTGTCGAAACCGTTCACCTGTGTCAAAGCCGCGCATAGACGTCGGGATGGAACCAGCAGCTTGACCTGGGGGAGAACAAGTTCCACCTGGAGGGGCAACGGAAGAAGCGCGCAGACGCAGCACGATCGAGGCGTGGGCAGAGGGCAAGCCGTTCGAATGTCATGAGGCTCTCGTAGGCGGTGCGAGGCGGTCAGAGGTGTGGACACGGGACACCTTGGGCGTGCTATCCCGAGAACGACCACGTTATGCAGAGCGTCAGTGAAGCCCGCAGCACCGCCAGATGTCTCACACAGCACACCGGAGTTGAGTGAGACTCGGGACTGCGGCTGCGATGGTAGTGCAGTGCTCCGGCGGACGCGAGAGGTGCCACCGCGTCCAGAGCAGAGACGCCGTTGGGCTGCTGCAAAACACCGAGGGCAAGAGTCCCAACGGCTTTTTGTGCTGGCGATCGGTGATGGGCTGGTGTTGATTGTCCTCGCCCATGTCCATGTCGGGGGGGGAGGATGCGGCTAATACAAAGGGTCACGTGGGGCTCTCAAGCCACCTGAAACAGCCCACCCCTATCGTGCAGCTGCCACCCGCACTGCTGCAGCCTCTTCCACCCACACACCCGCCGTCCGTACCCTCCCAGAGACTTGCGTGCTGCCGAGTCCTCGCATGCACACCGTCCATCGCGCAGAGCTTTGAGAGCAGCCTGCGGCCGTGTTGATCGCCGGCCCCGTCCCCATCGCCACTATCGCCGCTGCCCTGTGAGCCTCGCTCCTGCCACCTAGGACCCTGCACCTTCCCTGGCCACGTCCTATCCACGTCTCTGGCGCCACCGCCGACACCCCTACGCTGCCGTACGCAGGAGATGAGCATCTGATATGGAGGTGGCTTTGCACTCTGGCCTTGCTCGCGCCCACACCTCGCAACCTTCCTCCACCGCTCCTTCGCACGGCCGCATGACGTCCACCGGCGGGCCGTCCCTCATGTCCCACCAAAGTTACCAGAGCCAGTACTCGAGCTACTCGCACAGCAGCGCCCGCGATACCCAGAGCACGCAAGCCACAAGCACCTCGACGCTCTTCACCAGCCCGCCCCCCAGCTTCCCCTCCTCGACCCCCGTCAACGGGGGTGCGCCCATCGAAGCCGCCAACAATGTTCTGAACAAGCGCGCCGACAAGGAAACCTCTCTTTTCCAGAGATGTCTGCAGCTGCAACAGCGCCTGCGGGCGATTCCTGGGTTTGAGCGCTGGCTCAACGAGGAGGAGAACAAAGCCGATTCGGACGATGACCCCGTCACGCTGCTGTGGAGGACGTTCCGGAGAGGGTTCCCCCTGCTGGACATCTACAATGCCCTGAATCCGCGGGTGCGCCTCACGGTCGACGATTCCAAGATGAATGAGAGCAATGTGAAGAAGTTCGAGAAGATGGCGACATACAAGTTCCTGCAGGCCTGTATCCAGGAGCTCGAGTTTCCCCCAGAGGAACGTCCCATCATCGGGGATCTATACGGCGACGATACGACCGGCTTCGTAAAGGTATGAGCAAGGACGAGCATTGATCCTTCGCATACTGACATGGGCAGGTTGTCAACGTGGTGAATCGCGTTCTCGATATTCTCCTCCAGATGGGCATCATCACGACCGACAAGGACACATCCGATGCCGCGTCGGTGACTTCGACGATAAAACGAAGTCAACGCGAACACATTATCGACGAGTTGGTCCGGACGGAGCGGACCTACGTACAGCATCTGGAACTTCTGCAGCTGTTCAAGAAGAATGTCGAAGAGAAGGGTGTGCTGACTATGGATACTGTGCACGATGTCTTCCTCAACTTGAACGCTCTCTTGGACTTCCAAAGACGGTTCCTGATCCGCGTCGAGCAGACGAATGCCCAACCCGTCACGGAGCAAAACTGGGGTCTGCTTTTCGTTCTGTACAAAGACGCTTTCAAAGTCTACGAGCCATATATTGCGAACCAGAAGAAGTGCGAAGAGATTGTTGTGCGGGAGTTTGACAAGTTCAGGGAGACAGGCGGATCCGCCGAGATGCAACAGATGGTCGAATCCCCCTCGACTCTAACAGCGTTTCTGTTGAAACCGTTTCAGCGCTTGGCGAAATATCCATTGTTCCTCAAGGTAACATCCACCGGTGGCTCCAATTCCTACAGCATCTTTACTCACAATCTGATAGGAATTGCGCAAAAAGGGTGATCTCGATGACCAGCGAAAAGAGGACGTCTCTCAAGGCATAATCGCCGCCGAAGCCATTCTAGAGCGAACCAACGATGCCATTGATCGTGAAGATCGTCTTCAGGCTGTCGAAGATCTCAAGACCATGGTCGAGGACTGGAAGGGTCACCGAATTGAAGGCTTTGGTGAATTGCTCCTCTACGGCCAATATACCGTCCTGAAAGGCGACGGTATGAATGGGAAGAACGAGGAACGAGAGGTAAGACATTTGGGGTTTCCTCAACTCCCATCACACGTGCCTCTCATGGCCTTGTCTTCATTGATGATTTCCATACTGATAAGTTTGTAGTACAAGATTTACCTCTTCGAAATGATTCTGCTATGCTGCAAGGAACTTAGCGCAAAGAAGGCGAAGAATTTGAACAGAACTCAAGTAACGAGAAATGGACAACCGAAGCTGCAGCTCAAAGGTCGCATCTTCATGCAGAACGTCACCGAAACGGTATCGTTGCACAAACCACGTATGTTTCGCAACACAGAAGAAGATTTCGGATCTAACATGGATACAGAATCCTACACATGCCAAATCTTCTGGAAGGGCGATCCCGGCATTGAGAACTTCATTATACGTTTCAGCACCGAGGCGATGATGAAAAAATGGGCAACCCAAGTCGACACGCAACGGCGTGCCTGGAAGGATAATGCTCGATCAAGCAACAGCACGACTCAGTCGAAGCCCTCAGATACGCAGTTCGTGTATATGCGCGATCAAGCCCTGGAGAATCCTTACCAGGAAGATGACGATGATGACGATGGCGACGAAATCGATACAGTCGTTCCTGGCTACCCACCGGATAGCTATGGTACGAGGCAGAATTCGGGCATCGCTCCACGATCTCGCTCAACTACAGGGGAGAGTGCGAATGATCTGGACTCTAGGGTACCACCTCTCCGCTTCCCCATGGGCCATCCCCAGGCACCGCTAACCCTGCGCACCCAGCAACTTGCACAATCAGGTAATAATGACTCGTACTTTTCTCCAACAGCCGAGTCTCCAGCTTCTGCTTATTCCGCATTCTCGAATGCTCGAACAAGCTCTTCCTCTGCAGGGACTTTCCCCTTCCCACGGCAGCAACCACCTCTCGGATACAATGAGGAGAACAATCGCTATACAGCACCAGCCCGTGGCCATCTTCCAAGGGAGGGCTCCATGGGTCCTGGTCAGTATGCCGGTAACCGAGCGGCACAGCGGCCGTCACTACCTCCTGTCGCGCATTCGAACGTGACGCAAGGTCGAATGAGGGCAGCAAGCAGTCCAGACATACAAAATCCTGGGCATCCGGGACGACGATTACCAAATGGACAAAATTCAGCTGCCGTTCCCGAGATGCCGCCTTTCCCTACGCATTACGCATATAATGCTGCTATTGTGAACCGCAGCCACAGCAACTCGCCAAGCGGCTTACCACCACGTGCAACTACACAATCGCCAGCAATCCAAAGAGATCGCTTGATTCAGCAACGTACTGCGGCCGAGTTGGCCAGTCACGACTACTCGGGTGGCCCCGCCCGAAGAGATCCCATGGGCCAAATGCAACGTACCATGACACCCGCCTCTTCTTTCGAGCGCAGCCAGGGCACCTTGACTCCAGCTTCAATGGACTCGCGAACGATGTCGCCCCCACTGCCGCAAACATCAGCCCCACAGGAATCGCACGGCAGTATCCCGACACAATTGAAGGTCAAAGTTCACTGCCCCGCTGCTGGGAGCACAATGACACTGGTCGTGAGCACCAACATCAGCTTCCAGTCATTGAAAGACCGTATCGATGCCAAGCTACAGCGCTCGACCAGTGTGTCCCTTGGCTCGGGCCAAGTCAAGCTAAAGTACCTGGACGAGAATGACTTTGTCAGCATACAATCAGACGAGGATGTGCAAGAAGCGTTCGAGACATGGAAAGAGCAGCAAAGGGACCTCAACCCTGGCGGACAACAGCTTGGTGAGATCGAGCTATTCTGTCAGCGCTGATTGGATCCGTTTAATGAATACCGGGCTAGGCATCTTATGGCGTTTTGGGCACTGCATCTCTGGGCTATACTCCTCTTCTATAAGCAGATCATCCAACATTGTACGGCGAATGGTGTCGTCTATTTTAGTGCTGGGTTTGATGGGGACGAGACGTAGGTGGTTGCTGGCTGGGCAAGTACTTTGGCCATCCCGAAATGTCTCTACACGGGCATGGGTTTGCCCACGAGGCTTCCTTCGATGGGTCCTTATCCATCCAAACCATGTTACCGGATTTGTTGTCGGGCATCTGGAGCAGGAACGGATGCAGGGTGTGATTGAATTTCTTTTCTTCTTTGCACGATTAGACGGTCAGAAAGATGGGCTGACGTCGTCGGCATGACTCTGATGATGGGATGAAACTGGATCGTTTTTGGCTTGTTTTGGACTTTGCTCACCTCTGCTTTGGGCGACGATGACGGCTGGCATACGAACTGATAGCTTTGATGGGGCGTATTTACGGATGATGAGTGTGCTGCCGATTACCATAGATGCGATGCATGGGGTTCTTTTTGAATAGGAAGGCTTTACTTCTCCGACTTCTGCCTACTCTGGTGTGATTGTTTGTGAGGTCAAAGGTCACAGTCGGCTTCGGCTAAGCACGAAAAAGATTAGGAGCTGTGGCTCCGTGCCCGCTGTTCTGTCAGCGGGTGTGCTCATGCACGCCGCGCTTTTAGCTGCAGATGGGCGTTCGCGTGCGGCCTGCAGGTCTGTCCAGCTTCACGACAAAGAAAGAAAGGAAGAAAGGAAGAAAGGAAGAAAGAAAGAGCACACCAAAGGCCATTCTCAGCGACGATATCGTAAGCTACATCGCACGGCACGAAATAAAGCCTCAGGTCCATGCTTTCAAGCACATCTGACGCGAGCGAGTGGAGGGATTCGCCGAGGACTGTGGTGAACGAGAAACACACCGTCATCCCATCTTCCCCCGGACCGGCCCTTTTCCGCGAGCAATGAGCGACGAAAATCCCAAGTTGCTGCACGCCAATTATCTGGCGATCGCGCCCGTAGTGGACCCCAAGACTGACCAAGTCGGAAGATGCGAGCCGCAGCAGGCGTCACCGTCACCGTCACCGTCACCGTCACTTGTATATGCGATCCCGCTTACCCCACAGCTTCGATTCCCTACCTACCCTTCTCTGCCTACAATACCTCCCTACAATACCTACACCTACCCGCCCTCCACCCAGAACCTACTGGGCAGTACATAGCACATAGCATCTAGCATCGCGCATGACCACGACCTGACCGCCGTCACCATGAACTGCCCCTCCCGCGTAGACGCTCTCGTCGACGACGGCTACAATCAGAACCCCGACGCTCTGAACGCCGACGCGACGACGAGGGCGGATATGGACCACATGGCGAATGCCAGACTGCAACGTGGGCATCGCGTAGATACCGCAGACGGGGCCGCGAGCGAGATGGAGAGAGGCGGACAGAATGACGACAGGGATGAGGATATCGGGCTCAAGGCGCTGCATGGGCAGGCCAATGTCGCCGTTACAGGCGGCAAAGGTCCTGCCGGCCCTGCGGCTGGGCCTGGTGTTGGCGCCGGTGCTGGCGGAAGCGCTCGCAATCGCTTCTCGCACAAGGCCTTGGCTGCACTGCGCAGGTATGCCAAATTCATTGGCCCGGGATTCATGGTTGCGGTTGCGTATATCGATCCTGGTATGCTACTTTTTCCTCCGGTCCCTCTCTTTTGCTTGCTTCACTGAGCTGGATGGGCTTCCACAAGTCGCTCTCTTCATATTTTCGTCGGCCGAGGTCGGCGGGACCTACCTAACCGCGTGCTCACGTGCCCTTCCCTGAACAACCACCCATCTGTCCATGTCGTTGCAATCCCAGATATTGCGATGTGAGAAAGCACACGCTGAGATTCTACAGGCAACTATGCAACCGGTGTCGCTGCCGGAGCCTCCTACAGATTCAGCCTTCTCTTCGTGGTTCTCATGTCCAACATCTTCGCCATCTTCTTGCAATCTCAATGCATCAAGCTGGGCTCTGTCACCGGAATGAACCTTGCTGAAAATTGCAAGGCCCATCTGCCGCCGTGGCTGAACTACACTCTGTACGTGCTTGCAGAAGCCGCCATCATTGCAACTGATATTGCAGAGGTACGATTCTCCTTCCAAGTCGCAAGAAGCCATGCTGATGAGTATAGGTCATCGGTACTGCCATCGCTCTGAACATTCTCCTCAAAGTCCCTCTCGTCGCTGGGTGCGCTATATCCATCGTCGATGTCCTCATCATCCTCATCTTCTACCGCCCATCGGGAACCATGAAATCCCTGCGAACGTTCGAGTTCTTCGTCATGCTTCTTGTGCTTAGCGTAGTAGTGTGTTTCTGTTACGAGCTCAGCAAGATTCAGGCCTCCGTAAGAGAAGTCTTCAGAGGCTACGTTCCATCTTCTACCCTCGTACAGTCACAGGCGTAAGGCCCCTCCCTTCTTTCTGTTCCAAGCACAGTGCGATAACACCGCTGCACAGTCTATACCAAGCATGCGGTATCCTCGGTGCCACTGTCATGCCACATAGTCTCTACCTTGGAAGTGGCATCGTCCAACCGCGCCTCCGCGAGTTCGACGAAGCCCACTCCCCCTCCACCTCCGACTGCAATCTCGAAATAGATTCCGTCGCCTCAGACATCAAATATAGGCCCTCACTCGCCGCAATCCAGGCTTGCATGTCCTACTCCATCACGGAACTCGCATTCTCGCTCTTCACCTTCGCCCTATTCGTAAACAGCGCTATCCTCATCGTTGCCGGTGCTTCGCTTTACGGACTACCTGAAGCTGATTCAGCAGATCTTTTCTCTATCCATGATTTGTTGAGTAGCAGTATTGCGCCCGTGGCAGGTACGATTTTTGCTCTTGCTCTGCTGCTCAGTGGCACGAGTGCAGGTATTGTTTGTACTATATCCGGTCAAATGGTCTCCGAGGGCCAACTGAACTGGTCCCTCAAACCATGGCTTCGCCGTCTCATCACGCGCCTCATCAGTATCACACCCTCTATCGTCATCGCCGGCGCCGTGGGCCGTGAAGGACTCGGCAAGGCGCTTGAAGGGTCGCAAGTCGCTCTCAGTGTTATTTTGCCGTTTGTCAGTGCGCCGTTGATCTGGTTCACTTGTCGCGGAAAGTACATGAAGGTTGCTTTGAGGCATGATGGTGGCGAGGATGAGAGAGAGGAGTGTGTGCAGATGAGGAATCATTGGGTCACGGCGGGGGTTGCGGTGGTCATTTGGGGGGCTATTGTTGTTATGAATGTGGCATTGTTGGTCTTGGTTGGGATGGGGGTTGCGTGATTGCAGCGCCTGTGTGGGGACAGCATCAGGATGGTGAGATGTTGGATGCTTGAGGTGAGAAAGGTGGGGGTTCAGTCCGGGTTGGTGTGCTGGAAACAGTACACTGGAGCAAGGCATGGGGACAAGGTTATTGTCAAGCTGTCGGGTAATGGGGATGTTCAGGTGCAGTTTGGGTGCATGGATCACGAGAAGGTGGCTTTCCAGCCAGTCACACACCTTTACCAGGTAGCTTCAGAGCTAATCACACTCCTTTTCAAGAAGCCCCCTTGAGATGAACGACGTCGTGAAGCTGAAAATGGAAATAGCGGTAACCTACAAAGAAAACTACACGCGAGGAAAGAAAGACACACCGGGATATCGCCCCCCTTCCAACGCCACCTTTCACGCCAGCAGAAAACGCCATTACTTCGCTACCCAACGGCTCCGACCTGCTTCTACCGCGATATTGTCCTCTCCGTAACCGTCCCACTCCTCCCCCCCGGACTACTCAGCCCCTGCGAACTGACCCCCACACTCCCCTTCCTCCACGTCCCACTCCGATTGAAGCTAGTCGGCGTGATTCTCCCCGTCCCACTCCTACTATGACCCCCCGTCGTGCTGGCATCCCAGACCTCGCTCCTCGCCTTCCTCTGCTGGATATGCGTCAGCGTTTTCTTCAGCGTCGCATACAAGTTCTGGTTATCGCCCATGTCGATGTCGACCCAGAAACTGTAGACGCTCAGGCGGTTGCGATTGACGTCCTTGAAGCGACGGAGGATGTATTGACGGGCGGAGATCTCGGCGTCTTCCTGCGAAGAGCCAGGGGGGATGCGGTAGTCGGAGAAGAAGGTGGAGAGGGGTGCGTGTTGGAGTTTTTCGCGGAAACGCGTGAAGTTGTTCAGCAGGAGCATGATGGAGGAGCCGGCGAATTTCGGGCTGTTGGCCCAGGACTCGAAGGTGGCCAGGTCGTCCAGGAGTTGCGATTCCGTCACCTGGCCCATGTACGGTCGGTCGTACGTCGACACATCTACCGTGTAGATCAGCGCGGTGGCGCCTTCGAGCTGGTGGAACCAGCGTTTGCGGAACTGTTCGGGGATGTAGCCCGAGATGTTGAAGAGGTGGACTTCCAGCTCGTCCCAGTTGAAACGCAGTTCCTTGATGCCGCCGAGGGAGCGGTTCAGGCGGATGATGTCCGCCTCGGTGGGGATGTATTCGTCTGCGGACATGCGGACGAGTTCTTGGACGAAGTAGGGTGCGTATTGGGGGAAATCGATTTCGAAGTTTTTGATGTAGATTGTGGAGAAGGCGGAGCTGTGCCACAGGTTTTCGATTGCGTGGACGGCGGCGGGGGTGATGTTTTTGATGTCCACGGTTTCGACTTCGTGCAGGAGAACGGCGAAGTCTTGGTTCAGGTCTTCGGTGAGATTGATTCCCGTGTCGCGGAGAAGGTCGATGATTGAATGGATGATCAGGCGGATGGTGGATCGGATGGCGTGGCGGTGTTGAATGCGTTCTTCCAAAGGGAAGCCTTCGGCGTAGAGGACTTTCATTTGCCGCATGATGAGTTCTTTGCCGCTATTTGGGAAGCCCATGAGAACGAGTTTGGTCTCCCGTCGCAGGTTTGTGGCTTCCACTTCCAGGGCGCGGTCAATGGCTTCGGATCGCATGATGGCGGCAGCGTCAATGTACTCTTGCTCTGTTGGTAGTTCTTCTGGGCCTCGTCGGAACAGCTTGATGTAGAACAGGATGCGGAACCATTGGATCATTCGGGAGAGTTGGGTGAGGGCTCTGATGCATTGGCCGTTCCATCTTGAGGTTCGTACCAATGTGTGCAGAGATGAAGCGTCTTCTTTCCTGATTTGCCGACTTTTATGGAGCAGGATCTTTCGCTGTGCGGTGGTGTGGCTGTAGGTGGTTAGACTAACAGGTTTCTGCACCTGATCAGCGGCGAGACTTACCACTTGCAGGCCGCCAACAGTAGGTTGACGGCATCTGTCTGTCTCTTTGCAACACTTCGCAACCGATTCATGGACCTGCTACCCACTACAAACTTCAACTTGATGGCGAAATCGGTATTATCATGGTCCGGCTGTCGTAGCTGAGCTACCAAGGCGTCCAAGTTCCGAACAAGCAAGGCGCACGAGGTCATGAGCAAGTCCAGGTCATTGAGCAGCTGAGGGTGCATATCGTTGATAGCGTAGTTCATCCAATCCTGCATCTCTCCGAGATTCGACTTCAAGGCGGTCAATTGCGCGATCAGATTAATAGAAGTGCCGCTGCTGTCTTTCCAACTGTCGTGAAGCTGGCGCATCGCATCGATGCTTTGCCGTAGCCGGTCCATGTTACCTGCGACAGCGCTCATCAGGCTGAGCCCCTTCTTCCCGTCCACGGGCACGTCGGACATGGCGCTCATGGTGGTTGGAAGCGTAGTGTTGTAGCGCAATGCTGCGCAATACTTCGCAAAGGGGAGGGTACGATCGCAGTCTCAACAGCAATGTCGCACATACATAGCCCCTGCGACGAGTGGGCTGGCGGAGTAAGATATTAGAGCCCCCGTCCGGAGGACTCTGCGCAGATTATGATTCGTACCAGGGTGAGATCCCCGGCTCGCATCCCTCGGACTTGTCTTTGACCAATGCGCGTACTATGTAGATTGCTGAGTCCGGTGAATCATGAGGGCCTTGTTCTTGAGAGTACATGCGTACATATTGGGAACTAAGATGCCTCTTCATTGTGACGAGCTCGTTGAAGCATGGTGTCGCACCTTTGTTCGGGTCTGCTAGGCGCATCACGTGCGTTAGCTGGAGACGCTTGGGTCAGCATCTGGCGACGCGTTCTGCAGGGCATCCCGCTGAACGAAAAGAAGCAGGGCATCTCATGCTGGCACAGTCATAGGTAGAGGAGAGTGGGTAAAGAGCCAATGAAGAGATGGAAGCGTCTGCGTGGCAAGTGTGACACGGACGCTACCTACTGATACGCGACAATGACTGGAAATTTCTGTCGTCATACAACAAAACAGTCAGCTCCTGTACTTCATTGACAGCCACCTTACATACGTATATATACATATTCTCTGTCGCGAAACATCTACGGCCAACTAATGAACAGAATTCTTGGGCCTTGTCCGGAACACAATCAATGCCGGCCCTCGACACGCTGCCTAACGAACTGCTATCGCTCGTGGCCAATCACCTGGACCGCCCGCGAGACCTCAGCAATCTTGCGTTATGCAGTCGCAGGCTGACCGAATTCGTAAAGCTAGATGGCTGGAAAGCCTTCTTGAGGGGACGGTTTGGCCTCGTCGACCTGGATTCTGACGCTAAAAATGCTGTCCATGGATTGACTACATTATATCGAAACTGGCACCTCAAGGCATTCGCAGCACGCTATCTAGGACCCTCACAGTACCCGAAGAGTTTAAACTCGTGGGAGAGAAAAAAATGGAGAGGTCCCCAAGGCCAAACGATGGGCTATCGGCCAAGCATTGATAGCTATGAAGAAATGCATGGCTCATGGACGGATAGGAAGGAGACACTGGCCTGGTCAGCAGGGACACAAGTCGTGTTGAGAATAAAAGAGACGGGAGAAAAAATATCGTTGTCGGAACACGAACAGGAGCCGGAAGGCTCTGGACGGGCATCTGAGCTTGACCATTTCGAGCACTCTAATTCTTGGTACACGTACGAGATATTAGATAGCTGGGAAGGCAGGGACGATATCACAGCTCTAAAGCTCCTGCGACCTCATCAGAAAAACCAGACAGTTGAACACATTGTATTCGGCACAGCATCGGGACAGTTGTGCATGCTCGACGTTGATATAGAGCGTCAAAACACCACTGAAAACCTCTATAAGACTGCAGAAAGATCGGTCGGCTCGATATCAATCTCTTCCCAGCGTGAGCCTTTTATCGCCGCCACCCTCGGCGACTCTTCTCTGGCACTCTATACTGTTGGCCACGAAGATCGAAACGGAAATCCTCCACAGCCTTCAAGTGAGGTCTTGCCCATCATATCAGGATCGCGAGCCGGGCGACTATGGTCTTGCAGTTTCATCTCCAATGATACGGTAGCCGTAGGTTTAGGTCCGTCCTACGAACCTATTCAAGTCTATGAAATCACGCCGACTGGCTACTCGCCAGAACCATTGCGCAAGTTCAATCTAGATTCGAAGTACTGGGCAGGCACGGTAGATGTTCCTATACAACGCAACACTTCTGTCTATCCCATTATACCTGTTCCCAGTAACAAAGAGGCTGGCTCGGCCTCCAGTCACCTCTTCTTGTCGGGCGGTTACGATGGTATTGTACGACTACATGACATGCGATCTCCCCGCGGCTTTGAGACGCTCTTCTGGGATGTAACAAACGACTCTTCCATCTACTCGCTTGCTTGTCAAGGTCAGGAGCGATTTGTGGTCGGTAGCTCCATGCACAGCATGCTCAAGGTCTTCGACCTCCGCTTCCCTGGCTCACGTGCTTACCACGCCATACCTATTACCGCAAAGTCGCAGAGAAAACGGTTCGATTACACGTACAACGCGATTGTCGATCGTACCAGCACGGAAACTACCTCGTGTTCGGGTGGTTGGAATGTGTTTCTCAATCCCCGCAATGGGGCTCCACAGAACAGTAACAGATGGTCCAATAGAAGGACCGGCACTCGAAGGGAAGATTCGCCTGTTTACAGTCTTTCTATACCTTCAGCTACGTCTCCAAATATCTACGCCGGCCTGGAAGGTATCGTCGAGAACCTCACCTTCGTCTCCGTGCTCGACCGACACCCAGACCCGCTTCTCGCACGGTCTATTACTCGATTTTCGGACACAGGTCACATTGATTTGAAGAGCACATACAACCCCTCGAGCGATGTCTTGAATCTTGGAATGTATGAACAAGGCACTGAAGAAGGTGTGGGTATGCAGTTGCTCGTTCAGGACGGGATATCATCTGCGCTGCCCAAGAACAAGGGGAGGAAGGACTTTGCAAGACATCACGGGTTGGACGAGCGGTGGAAGGATCCAAACGAGGACGCTGACAAATGGGCTAGAGGACAGGAGCCCCAGGGGAATGCACGAAGGGGAGGTGGGCGTGGAAGAAGTAGGGCAAGGAGCAGAGGCGGTCGTAATAGAGGGTAGTCTTCTCTTAGTCTTGGGTTTGAGGCGTTGGGTTCGGATCTGCCGTAAACTTTATAGAAGTTCTTGTATTTCGTT
Organism: Corynespora olivacea; assembly: GCA_019202945.1. Taxonomy (NCBI): domain Eukaryota; kingdom Fungi; phylum Ascomycota; class Dothideomycetes; order Pleosporales; family Corynesporascaceae; genus Corynespora; species Corynespora olivacea. The sequence continues at coordinate 103,773 of JAGQEM010000004.1, forward strand.
GGACATGTGCGATTGCTCTGTCCATCAATTCGGGCGCTTTCGTTGAGTAGGAGTGTCTCTACTTCAACAAATTTGAGTATGGAACTAAGGAGTCACGAACCTGCCGGTTTTAGTGAGTGCTCTAGCTTTGTACCATCAAGCCGAACCATCAACAATCTCATCGAGAAGAGGACGGTGATAGTAACGATGTTCGTGAAACACTCTTGGACAGTCCAGGTTGTTATCATGACATTAATAGCTAAAGGCGTGCTTATCGTCGCCTTTTCCGCACGACGCCGACAAGCCATTACGGACCTGGAAACTGAGGTGCGACGCCTAGTTCACCAACTACATGGGCTGAATTGGCTTCTCGAAACCTGTCCACGAAAAACTCGGCTTTTTAATGCCATGTTTTCCAATTTAAAAAATGCTTGTATTTGGTCTTCCGGCGCAAATGGCCAACAAAATCCGTAGCCCGATTGAGCCACGCTAGCCTGTCCGAGACTAGTGGAGGTTGTTGCATCACGAGGACGGAAGGCCAACATGAAGCTATCCAAATCAATTTGCCTCGGCAGCTGCCACCTTGGCTCAACATCACTTCCTTCAAACCTTGTCATGTATGTCTTCAAGCCTCGACCTTCAACCTGACAAACTCGATGCGGCCAGCGCGCAGACGCTTTTACGCGTTGACTACAATTATCTTGATAGTGTTGCTTATCTTCGGCATCGAGTATCAGAACCATTCCGGGCTTCCGAAATTAAAAACAACGGTACGATGGGCAGGGAAACGTTGATGACACGACCAACGTGAACGAACATGGCAAGCAAACCACTAACGAGCAACGAGAAGAACAACAATAACAAAAACCTTTTGCTCGACGACGTTAACAATGCCACGCTCGGAGTGAGGATTCTCAGGCGCCCTATGCAACAGAGCATGAACTTACACCTCTCAGTTCGAGAAGATTTTCGCAATCAACCTCCCCTCCCGCACTGACAGAAAAGATGCCATGGTCCTCGCTGCAGCCTTGAGCAACCTTACACTGACTTGGACGGACGGAGTGCTCGGCAGCAAAGTGCTCGACAAAACACTACCCCTAAGCCCAGACCAGCCCCCACCGGATGAAGCCGGAAAAGGCAGCTGGAGAGCGCATTTGAATGTTCTCCAAACGATTGTAGAGCAGAACATTGCCAGTGCTTTGATCATGGAAGATGACCAGGATTGGGATGTGAGGTTGCGTGAGCAGCTACGCGTATTTGCTTTGGGAGCCAGGACGCTTGTACAGCCGTTGGCGAAGAGTCGAGGAAAGATGTACGCTTTACCATGCTCGGGCGCAATACTGCAGAAGACGTGATGTGTCACTAACCCCAAAAGTCGAACATATGCCGACCCGTCCTTTCCCGAAACCGACGCCGCCAACAAAATCACTACAATCATGTACCCCGACCGCCCTGAGACCGTTCCACCAACAATATCACCCTACAGTGACGACTGGGATATTCTCTGGCTCGGCCATTGCGGCATGTCGATTCCAGAACGAGCAACCACAACTCACTCCAAAGGCATCGTGATCCTGCATTCTGACCCTACTGTTCCCGGCCGAAGCGACTTGACCACCGATCTCAAAAGCGAAGGCGGACCAAATCTCTTACGGATCGCCTACCCAGAGCACACGCGACTCATTCATCATGCGTATCGCCCGGTGTGTAGTATGGTGTACGCAGTGAGTCAAAGAGGAGCGAGACGGATCTTGTATGAATTGGGTGTTCGGAAGTATACGTCGCAGTTCGATAACATGTTGAGAGAGTTGTGCGATGGGGAGGAACTGAGGGAGAGCAGACTGGTGTGTTTGACGTCACAACCGAGCTATTTTTCGCATTGGAGATCCAGAGGGAGCGGGAGAGATAGTGATATAGCGGAGGGCAAGGGCGACTGGAGAGATAAGAGCGAGAGTGTGAACATACGATGGAGTGTGAGGCAGAACATGGGAAGACTTGTGAAGGGGGATAGCAAGGAATGGGAAGATCAGTATCCAGATGGGTAATTACTTCTTGTAACTCGATAGAAAATGCACCACACAAAGCTTGTCCTAATCCCCGCTTTCCTTCCCCCAAACGCCCAGGCGATATGATACTGAGTCATACATTAACTGCTTTCAGAATGCGTCTCCTCCTCCAAGCTCGTCGATCGAGTATATTCGTAATTGCGTAGCATCATAACCGTCCGTTGAAGTGTGTGTCGAGCGCTTAACTTCTGCACATCAATGGAGCTTTGGTGTAACTGGCGCCGGCCTTTCCTCTGCCGTGAGCTTCATAGGTGCCATGAGCGGCATCAGACCTCTAATCTTTCCGAACGATGGCTCGTTGCTACCCATAAAGATCTTTCGTGGAGTGTTGGTAGGCGATTGAGGAGCGTCTTCCTGTCGGAGTCGCTGGATAGGGGAAAGCATGATGAACACGCTTGGCTTGACGTTTTTAGGGTTTGTTGAAGGGTTCGCTTCGGAGCTCAGGCTGTTCTTTTTGTGCGTAATGTAAGGTGGAAAGTCGGTTTGGTGGGGGTGCGTGCGTTCGGGGTTCTTGAAAGACGTTGGGCAAGTAGTCGCACGGTCTGCTAGAGCTGTCGGGATTCTCTGGAATGATCTGGCGCAGGGCTGTATTAGACGGATGAGAAAAAAGAATCCCACTTGAGACTCGTAACTATATATATATATATATATATATATATATATATAACTATTGAAGCTTTCTCTAAAGCCGACAATAGTCAGGCGCAGATGCGCTCTGAACGCCACATCCGCACAACTCCGCGCGTCGAGATTTCTCACTCATGGTAAGCACCCAGAACTCACTACGTCATCACCCACAATAACCAGAAGAGGCACCGAAGCAGATACGTCCTTGAACAAAACGGGACGCGGTTCCGTGTACTGAAGAATAATGCATCATTTCGTCATCTGTCGTAAAAATCCTGTCACGGCCGTCAGAAGGCATCAGCCTATATATATATATATATACAACACCGTACAACACCTTCGCTAACCAATAGTCCCAAAGATCCAGCCAACATGCGCCAAAAGTGCAGCTTTTCCCTTCAATTTGGAGTCCAATGACTCAAGCCCTTCTTGCCGCCTGACTCTTCCAACAGCCGCAGCTGTCCGGTGGCAATATCGTAGACCATTCCGTGCAATGAGAGCCCACGCTCAACAACGGCTTTCTTGATCGCAGGGTGCCGCTTGAGTACGTCGATGGAACTGTGGACGTTGAGTTCGGCAACGCGGATGGCGCGCGCATCATCGCTTGGCAGCCTTTCCAGCTCAGCCTTGTGCTTTCGGCGGATCCTACAAGTAACAACGGTCGTTAGCTCCACATTAGGTATGTATCGCCGATCTTGGATTTTGAAAACACAATATCAACACCACTTACTCTCGTACGGGATGCAGCCAGGTGTTCAACGTCGTCCCAAGATCTACATCGCTGAGCGCAGCATTTGCGCCGCCGCATTTGGTATGCCCGCACACAACCACCTTTCTCACCTTGAGATGCGCAACCGCGTATTCAACCACCGATGCAGCGCTAATGTCATCTTCATGCACACAGTTCGCGATATTGCGGTGCACGAAGATGTCACCAGGTCCGCAGTTGCACACTGTCGTCTCAGGCACGCGGCTATCTGCACATCCAATCCATAATATTTCCGGCCACTGCCCCTTTGTGAGTTCGTAGAAGGCTGCCGGGTCTGCCTCGGAGGTAGTTCGTTGATAGATGCGGTTGCCAGCAACGATGCGATCAATGGGGTCTGGAAATCAGGTGAGAAATGAGCTGGTTGATTCTGGATCGGGCTGCTCACCAGCGCTGCTCATTTTGAGGATAGTGTGCAGGTCTATGCCTTCTTGTGTCCAGTAAAGTCCTGTCCGATTTGACTTTTTCTCTGTTTCAAAAGGCAAATAACCAAGTGGGAGATGGGATGAAAAGAGATAGGCTTATTCAGAGCTGTTGAAGTGCACGAGAGAGTAGGTTGTGGAAAGCCCCTGCCGAGCTGATAAGGAGAACTTTCGCTTTCATAAACAGACGGTCGACTTTACTTACATACCTATCTGAAGATGGCCCGCATTGCTAAACGACGCCTGTTGCATCTTCCAGCAATTCCCCGGGTCTGAGGCTCGATGGCGCCGGCGATTTCTTGGTAGTGTTCCAAGCCGCTTGTCACTAGCTCCGCAGTACGTACCTACGGGCCAAGGTTCATATCGGGGGAAACAGCAATGTGGATCTATAGGGAAACCTCATCTATCTACCGTCTTCCATGAAAATGCGAGACTCGGCTTGCAGATACCAAGGAGCCAGCCAAACCCGCAAGTGTACCATCTGAGGATTACACAGTGTGATGGTTCCACTACTGCAAGACATGCCGGGCTTGGACATGTTACGAAAACAGCCTTGGGGCTTGGTATTCCATCTCCCCGCTTCCCCGTGGCTCTCGATGTTTCCCAACAGCCTTCTAGATCGTTTCAGATAGTAAGAAGGTCTGTGTTTGAGTTTCGATAAACCATTAGATCTCTTCTCCTGCAAACACAGCGCTACATATGACAGGGGAGTAGGGTGGTCGGTGCCAACACTCGAGCTCGCTCGACATTCCGCAAACTTCCCCACCAAGCTCATCATCTTGATTCTTCTCACCCTTGTACATCCTCATCGCCTCTATACGACAGGAATGGGATTGTAGAATCTAAACTGATTCTTCGGATCATACGCCTTCTTCAGCGCCTTCAACTTACTCACCCTCCAACTCTCATATCCATACATCTGCTGTGTCGTCTCCGTCCCAATTGCATAGTTGACATACGTATGCTTATTCATCGTCGGCGCACCGGCGTACCACGCCTGTCGAATCCTCTCTCCATACGCATACGCATCGGTTGTCGCTTGCGTGCTGTCCCCTTCCCACCAAATCGTCGGGTTAGCAACGATCGGGAACTGGCGCTCCTCGAGCGACAAAGCGGTGGAAGCGGGATTGACAGCTTTCACGCCTTGCATGCCGTAGTTTTCAAGAAGCAGAACAGAAGTAGAGAATCGAGAGTCGGCAGTCAGTTCGGCGAAGATGTTGTAGGCGGCGCGTGCGGAAGTCGTATTCCATTCGAGGAGAGACGCGCCGGAGCCCATGACGTTTAGATTGCGACGGCAGGCGGTGCTGTCAAGATTGTTTTGCGTCACTGTATAGAGAGCTATATAGTCGACGTTGGTGGCTAGTTGGGTCACTGTAGCGTTGAGAGCCTGGAATGGAGCGGCGTATACCGCAGCTTCTGATTCGGGTCCTTCATATGCGACAGTGTAGGCAATGGCGGGCTAACGTACATGTCAGATGACAGTCCCCGGGTAGTATGCAAATGGGGACTCACATTCTTAGCATCAATATCCGGGATACGTACGACGACGCCGGTATACACCACGTTAGACGGACGATCCGTAGCATTGTCAACCTGGTTGATCAGAGAAAAAAGCTGCTCAAGCTTATCTTGAGTGTAGAGCAGTGAGTACACAGTCCAGTTCCTTTGAATGTCGTAGATCTTCAGCTGTAGGCTCGAAACGATACCGAAGTTGTGTCCTGCGCCACGCAGAGCCCAGAAGAGATCTGGGTTGCTGGTCGCAGATGCAGTGACGGCAGTACCATTGTAGAGAACAACACGAGCAGATATGATGTTGTCAAGAGCATATCCATGCTTGGCTTGCAGCATGGAATGTCCTCCGCCCATAAGCGGGCCGATAATTGAGACGCATTCACAAAGCCCCGTAACTAATTACGAGTCAGCTCTTATACTACGAAGTTTGACATACCAAGCCAAACTAGATGAAACATACCGGCTTGTTTGTTCTTGGCAAAGAGTGCTCGGGTAGCTTCCCATTGGAGCGTACCACCACCCACGGTTGCAGTGTTGCCTCCTGAATCTACAGTCGTAGAGTTGAGCTTGCGCATGTTGATTTGGATGCCATAAGGCAAGTTATTTAGGGTCTTAGTCCACCCATGGGTACCTGAAACGGCCAGGAAAGGAATATTGAACCGATTCGCAATCGTGAGTATATTCACAATGTCCGTTTCGGTCGCAACTGCCACTACAACCTGATAGTTCGGTGAAACTCGAGGTGAGGAGCCACGGATTTGCAGAGCAGCCCAGTCACCCTCATTGGGGAACGTGACCTCAGCATTCTTCGACAACAACAAAAATAGCGACGTGACAGCTGTCTGTATATCTGCTGCTCGTGGGGGTAGCGAAAGTGTGGAAGCCGAAGAGAGACTGCATGTAGAACCGCGACTTGCGAGCTGTAGCCAAGTTGTAACAACGAAAACGAGGCGCATGATGACTGTTGACTAGTTGACACTGCTAGTTCCAAGCTGATGGTGGGAATCAGATGGGAAAGCAAGAGAGGGAAGAACCAGGGCGTGTCTCAGAACTGCCCCTGGGTAACAGTGCGGGGATTTATTTACCGAAGCATGGGAATTGAGAATGACGAAGAATGCATCCCGTTGGTCGTGGTTATCGTGACAAATGCTCCGTCCGTATTTCTCCTCGGTTATCCAATCCTATGCAGTACACGGCATGGCTGGGGGGCCTGCACCGCCTGAGGGAGGACTATGTACGTACCTGCACAAGACTCTTGACATGGTCTAGGCAGTTTGATGAAGACGATGGGAAATGGGTGAAAATGGCATATCATGCGCGCGATATGGTTCAATAACGGCAAGCGAGGCGCGGTATGTCACCGTGGGTATCCCCAAATGGCTCAGTATAACCACCATTCGCTCGGATCCTAGTCTTCCTCCTAAACTAGGCCCAATATGGAATTAGTGGCACACACACATAGATAGCTCCCCACAGTGGATTACCACCAATTCAGTGCAGTTCCCCCACATGCGTTACATGGTTACTCCGCAATATGGTATTGTTGTTGCACATATCGTCTTAAGCTTTGCCCCCAGATTAGGATCAGGGCTTACCTACATTTGCCTAGACTTCGTTTAAAGATTTTTTTTGTTTAGCGAATGACAAACTTTGAGAGGAATGTACGATCTGGAAGAGAGGGCTTGATGGCCAAAGATGACTCTTAAGGCAATGGAAGCTTATCAAATGGAGACCGATCGGGGTAGTCCTGTCTCGTGTTACAATTTGATTCCCAGAGAGACGAGGAGGAATGTTAGACTACCCATCCTGCGTATCAAAGACGAGCGAGGCTGCGCCTCTCCCCTTTCGGCTAGTAATCTGTCATTCTGTGCTAGCGGCGTGGAGGTGAGATATCACTGCTATGCGTTGACGCAAAAGTCCAGATCGCTTCACTCTCCACGCAATCCCATCCACTCGGCTGGCGACGCGCTGGGAGAGCAGCACACAATCTGTGTAACCACGGCCATGTCCGTAACAGCGGCAGACCCTTAAAGTCGGCATCAAAACGGCCTGATGTCCACAACTATCGTTTCTTCGGTCAGAAGAATACGAAATCCAGCTTCGTGGGGGTGGAGGAAAGAGGCGTTAACCTTTTCTTTTCTTTTGCTTTTAGCGAAGTATGGGTACGAGAAAGGATCAACTAACTTTAGCTCACTGCATGCTTCTTTGGGGTTTTTGAACTTCAAAAGCAAATATTTGCGAGCGAGCGATCATAATGTCTTGCTCACGTTAACGCTGTCGTTTTGTTGTAACACCCGGGTCGGCTATTGCTATTACTTGCAGAAACATTTCGGGTAAGAGCTAGACATCGCAACCAACTCTGATGAACCCAATATAAGAATCGATATTTTGACGACCGACATGGTCGTGCGAGAGCTTCTTTGAGTAGGTATCGTCCGTCGCGGAAGCGGCTCGAGCTTGAGAGACCATGGGCTCGTAGGTCCGTGGCGGATTCCGTGGCGGATTGTTTCCCTCGCAAGGCGGCAGATCTTGACAAAGCAAGGCTCCATGCTATACTGCACTGGAGTAAAAAGCAATGCAGTTGGGTAAAATAAGCAGGCCCCGGCCGAGGTCGAGACACCGATACAAATGAAAACGGCTATTCGTCATTTGTGATGCAACAATCAGGAGTACATGACCTACCCTGCTCCAAGCGGGATGAGTGGGTGAGGCCATCATCTGCTGTAGGGATATATGGATCATCAGATTCTTAGCAACTAGTGTCAAGTCGTCCACATTTCCTGTGCATTGTGGTGCACTTTCTCTTTGTCTTCATCCTTTATTTTCACTGCCATTTCGCCCGCTATGACTACGCAGCTTACTCAGGGCCCGCTTCAGTCGACGATCGAGGTCGTGGTTTTCATAGCTTTGACTGGGATGGCTTGGTTCAACAGTTGCGAATTGCTGGTGACGATCTTCGTTTCTTTCCAAAGGTGGTCTGGACGTTACTTTTATTGCCTTGTAGTCGCTACGTCTGGCGTTCTTATTTTCCAGGTGTTCGTATTTTTACAAACATGGGCACCTTATCTCAAAGCCCACGCGGTCACAGCCATGATTGACGTAGGATGGTCGGCGATGGTAACAGGCCAATCACTGGTTCTCTGGTCAAGACTTCATCTTGTCTCCCGTACGCATTGGCACCTGCAAGCTATATTATACATGATGTAAGTTCCCTTTTAATACGCTTGAGCTGCACTGATCGCGTATCTCCACGTCGTGTAGTATTTTCAATGGCATTTTCTTGCATATTCCCCAATCTGGTTTCTCCCTAGCTGTAAGTCCTCCCAAAATCTGCAACATTGGGGAGATTTTTTTGGCGATACTTTATAACTGGGAACGGCAGGTGGTCGCATGACTGTAGGTTCTTTCCCTTGTACCTAGCTGACACACTGTACCAGGCCATTCACAACAACCAACTCGACCCAACCTACAAACCTTTCGAAATCATGGAGAAGATCTCCATCGCAATGTTCACCTGCCAAGAGCTAATCATCTCTTCCGTGTACCTTTTCGAAACGACTCGAATCCTCCGCATAGGCGAACTCGTACAGAAGAAATCCAACCGCCGCCGCATCCAAAAGCTACTCCTCGCCAACATTGCCATCATTGCCATTGATATTGTGACCATGTCTCTCGAGTATTCTGCTCTCTGGGGTGTGTGGTGTTCGTTCAAAGGCTTCGGGTACTCGGTTAAGCTCAAGATGGAGTTCGCTATTCTCAATCAGCTACGCGATTCTGTCAAGGGAGGAGGAAATACGAATAGTAACAGTGGCGTGCACGGGGCGTACGGAAATAGGAAGATGGGGGATAACGATATCAGCCTTGGAAGTCGGAATCACACGGGGAAGACTAAGGAGGTTGGTGGAAGGAGGGGAAGTGGATTTGGGAAACATGCGTGGAACCAAATTGATGATGAAGAGGGGAGTATCGAAGCAACGGATATCGATATTACGCATCATGTTGGAGACCATGGGCAAAGAGCTGGGAAGATGGTAAATGTGCACAGCCCGTTCGAGTCGTCGTCGGTAGACTTTGTTACCAAGGGTGTTTGATTAGGATGGTTGTGGGGATGCATGAAGCGAATCAGGTTATGTGAGATGAGATTGGTGTTCAAGCCATTGTGTCAGAGCGTCGAGCGCTCTTCGACTCAGGCATTAACATCGTTGAGTATGTGCACATCCATAAGGTTGAATTCGAGAACACTTGCAAATATAGAAATTGTGGAAAGTGTACCTCTAGTTTTCAGAAGCAAACAACACAACAAAGCACAGAATACGACCCACGACTCCCTCCCACCGCTTGCTACTTTTATTATCATTACCATTATTATTATTATTATTATTATCATCACCATCACCATCACCTGTTACTGTCTTGGCACTACACCATTGTCAAATCAATCCTCCTAATATCTCTTGGAATTCATCATTCTCCATCGTCTTCACATTGGTTTCACTCTAGTTTTTCTTCATCCACCTCAAGATTGTAATGATCAACCAGACCGTGTGAAACATTATACATATAACGATCCCCATCAACATAATCACAAAGATTGCACTATCCTCGGTCAGGCTGCAGAGTTTGGTCTGAGCAATGAGTGTCCGCGTCTGTGTGGCAGCAGACAAAGCGTCGACGTTGACATCGAGGTTCCGGGCAACGACCTTGAGGGTTTTGACGAGCTTGTTGTTCGGGTTAAGAATCTGGTCATTGTCTAGAATGAAATGTGTGATTTCGTCGGAGAGGTGGAAGTCGTGCTTCTCGTCGTGGTCGATTTTAGCGTTGAGGGTTGAGCGGAAGTCGCTATTGGAGAGAAATTGGGCTATGCTAATAGAGTGCTCCTCAAGGCCCTCGGACTTGGAGTTGACCCCTTCGGTGGAGTCGATCTTAGTGATGGGAGAAGTTTTGTTGAGTTCTTCTGCACGAGCGAAGATACCGGAGGAGCCGTGAATGGGCTGCTCTTTGATACGCTGGACCATTGGAACGGAGTCAGCGCGCTTCCTTCCATTTTGGCTGCCATTCTCGTTTAGGTTTTTATCGGGTTCCCGGTGTCTGCCATTGGAAGCGATTGTGAAAGTAGTGAGAGGGGGTGGAACTGGGGTGGTAGAGACACAATCAGAGTATGTCAGCCGGGTGTTGGATTCCTGGGAAGGGCATCCGCTGGGAGGGGCTGGGACGGTCTGGGAGTTGGGAGGTTGAGCCAGAGAAGACAGAGAAGTGGGACTAGCAAGTGTGAGGATAGGATATATGAGTATGCTAGTGGGAGATCAGCGTACCTGTTCGAAGAGCCACTCAAGGTGTTCATAGCGTTGTTGGTGCTAGATGAGATCTCAGTTCTCAACGTTGACTCCGGCCCAAGACTCGTAGTCAGCGTAGTCGTCTGCCCATCCGTAGGAACAGCAATAGTGAACGTATCGCTTGTCCTATTGGTCCTGGAAGGCACGGCAGGAGTGGCGATAATCGTTATCGCAGTGCCAATCGAGTAAGGCCTCGTGTCCGTGGTCTTCGTCCTACTTCTCGTCGTCGAAGTTGTTATATCATGCACACCATTTGCAGTATTTGCGTCATCGATAGCCTGTAACAACCTTAAGATATCGCCGATCTGGACATAGTCTCCCGGCTCGAGAAGAGTGTTGTCAGGCACAGACTTGATGACGCAGCGAAGAGCATCACCTTCAAGACACTCGTGTGTGATGACGTGGATTTCTTCGTGTTTATCCTTGGTGGTGGAAGGGAAGAAGGGGTTGAAGTCATTACGAGGCATGATGACTGGGGACGGATGGACCATCTTGGATGAGTGATGTGAGGTGGCTTAGAGGGCCTTGCAGATGTCAATTGATTGAAGACTTGAAAGGGCAAAAGAGAGGGGAAGAATGGCAATGAAAAGCTGAATCACCCACCCTGAGAAGAGAAGGTGAATCTCCGCCCTCTGGCTTTCCTGAAAGGATGTCCATTAAGAGTACCTGTTGAAATGTGGAGAACCCCCTCCTCATCAGTGGGGGACGTAGCAATTGGAAACCTTTTCATATCACTGGCGCATGGTATTCATATAGAGCTGATGTATTATTTTAGCAATGACGGTGGAGTCACTGATATTTGTCATCATTCATCGTGGACTGGTGACAAGGGGGAATAGGTTTACTAGTTCATTTACTCAAGCCTGTGGCATGGCGTACTGAGTGTGAGAGGTTACCAAGTGCTGCCATTGATGACAATAGCGCAGTGTTGATTCGAGACCAGCCAGCATTGTTATACCACAAGTGTAAGCATCATGATCTGGAAGACACAAGCGATCGGCGAACAACCTTCCGTGCTGCGTGACAATCCGCGTCTGTAAAGACTAGATAGGGCTATGATCCTCGCCTCACATAAGAGCACAGTGTGAGAGGCATGTACTGTACGCCATTCTCAATAGTCCGCATGCAGCCCATGCAGGCAACGACGGAAGCATATTCATACTTGGCATAGAACGAAACTAGGGACGTATCGTCCAATCGTGCAAACGGATACATTTAACTCATGACCAATTAAATCTCAGAGAAACCAACCCCAAACTGCAGACAGTTCAATCAACTGAGCTGGTAAAGTGAGGTTTTTACTGGGAAAGTGTGGTGCAGAATATGCCAACAATCTGATTCATCGAGTCGTGAATAAGGTATAATCGTACGGCAGTGAAGCCGGTTATCATGATCTTTCTCTTTCTCTTTTGACTAACACGTTGGTTGAAGAAGGAAATTCGTCAAGGGCAAATTGAGAACAAAAGGCAGTCTGAATAGGATAGATAAACAAAGACCGACCCAAGAGTTTTTCGCTGAAACGCTGCAATGCCATCGCTATGCTTTCCACCCAGGAAGAAGGTAATGGAGAGACATCAATCTGTATCGTAACAGGATATCGTCTCAAAAGAACGAAGCTGAAATATTGGGCCAAAACGCGCAGAATGGAAACGGCCGAGCCGAAGGAGATGCAAACATGGTGCGAAATAGACGGAATCGTGGCATTGGGCCGTTCATTAATTCGTTGGATATCGTAGTAGATGCAAATCGTAAACAATCGTGGTATCGCTGAGCCTGAGCTCGTCAAGTCTTTTGGTTCATGATGGTATCGTTTTTGCGCCATTGCAAAAATGTTCAGATGGTGACAATGGGATGTCGGTGTGCTTCGCAGCAGTCATCTTTAGCATTGGTATCCGGCCTCGCGAAGACATGAAGTGCACCTTTCGTATGCACGAACAGTTCCGCGACCACAATAGCAATTGGAAAGGGAGGTCGCAGAGGACTTGCTGGATCGTCGTCCAGAAGTTCCAGACTCCAGTCCACAGTCGCTGTTCCGTGGGCTGGTTCCGCCGCTTGAGCTGGCACTATCGTACTCATTGGACGAGCAGGTGTTTCTCCTTCCCGTGCCAATGGCTACCGGTAGCCCTTGAACGACTCCACCCTGACCAGGTCGCTGACCAGGGTACATTCCATCGTTCACGGAGAAGTTGCGGCAGATCATGTAAGCACGAGTGGCAGCAGCATTCTTCGCCAGCTCGTCGGTCTCGTATTCGACGTCCGTGGTGTACTCCCTGTTGTTTACTCTGACAGTGCAGCCGTAGCCATAGCGAGCGCGGAACGTCTGGAAAAGTGGGTCGGGCCAGTTACGGCGCTGGCAGAGGCCTGTAGCGCAGTTAGCCACAATTCATCATGTTCAAACCGAAGTTGGTATGCGACGCCCAACCTACCCCTGCTAGAGTACCTTGCTCTAGTAGGTTGGTAAACGATGTGCTGGAAGTACACAATACATGCGTTGACCTCCATTGAGAGTGCCTTGGCACCAATTGATGCCCAGGAAATCCATGTCAAGCGTGTCTGCAAACTTCCCATGACTGTGGTGCTTGGGGCTCAATCCCAAATTGGAATTCATCGGGAGGCCTACCTGTAAGGTACATGATGTAAAACATGGTGATGGATGTTGATGTGTATAGTGTAAAGCAATTGGTGCAGAATGGCGCTTCGATGCAAACTCGTGGATCTAAAAGAAATTGATCCGAGGTAGACTGATGAACTGGCGCACTCTCGTTGGTGGCGACGATATCAGGCCGACAGAAGTATTCGTGGCTCCTGTTGTACGACAGTCAATACGTTCGGAGGCTTGTCAACTACCAATGCAAGAAGTGACAGCTGTCGATGAAGAACGGCGGCTATCGAGAATGACGGCAGCAAGGGAGAGTGGGTGGCCTGCAGAAGTGAGGTGGGATGGGGGTGAGCATAAGTGAAGTGTGGGATGAGGGTAATTTATTGCAGCAGCCGAGTGCAGCGGGCACTTTTCGATATGCAACCGCGTTTAGGTCGGCCCGCCAGTAGGATCCGGGGGCAATTGTACATCTGGAAATGAAATAATCTGCGGGCTTTGTTGCGGCTCTGTAGGATAGACCCATATTGATGTGTTGGCGTGCATTTTCGCCAGTAAAGACGGGGGTTCCAAAAAATTTGGCTAGTAAAAGACCTTAACCTGAAAAGGTCACAGCTTCACCGGTCTTCGCGAGAGTGCACATCATCTGGTTTCGCCACCCTGCTGCAGGAATAGCGTGATGAACGGCTGGTGATCGGAAATATTGTCCTAGAACCCGCTTGTCAAGGCTGTATGTCGACGTTTGGATCGGCACCTTGTCACTCCCGATGGGGAAGCATAACGACCATGTATTAGCTGTCCGCTCTCGGTAAAGCGAGAAGAGGAAGGCGGCATCAACAATGCGGCCAGCTCTGCTTCGTACTCGTCGAGTCTACGGGGGCGGCTAATGCATTGGCAGCAGGTGAGGAAGAGATTCATAGCACCGTAACGTCAGATGCTGCAAGCCCCGTCCAGTGTTCCGTGACCCCGAAGTGCCATCGGAATCTTGGCAAGGGACGTGTATATGGCGGCGTTTGGACATGGAAACAGCTGCTCGCGAACGCGATCAGAGGCCAGGACAACGCCGCTCATCCCAAGCGCAGGAAAAACTGGGGCATCGAGCAGCTGACTTTGCTGTTCGAAGTCTCCACAATATGGGCAGAGAGCGCGGGAGTCGCGGTGGAGAACAAGATTACTGGAGGGACTCGAGAGACGCTATCATGACTGCGCGGATGCAGAGCATGGTGGCTTGAAGAGGACAGCAGTCGTGCCAGGAATAGCGGGCGACTTCTCGGCAACAGGGTAAAGTCGAGCAAACGGAGGAGACTGATTGCCGGAATTGAGGGTTTGGCTCAGGCGACGGGGTCTGGTGTTACCATAGAACGTCGTTGCACACCGAGGCGGCCGTGCTTATGCATCTGCGTGGTGAGTTGGCAGACGCTTGATACTTTGCAGTGTCGAACCATCTGCGCCAAAATCCCAAACAGGTGAGGACCAACGGCTGTTAGCTGTACGGCATGCTTGCTAGCATGAATCGCCGCTGCGGAGACGTCGTGCCTCGAGCGTCTAATCTTTCCACCATGGCCGTGCGAGATGCAGGCAAGCAAGCATCACGATGGATGGACGGCTTGGCGAACGTCCAAAGTGACAGGGTCGGCACAGGCGTTCCTGAGACAGGCCTCTGGGATTTCGATAGAGACAGGGCCAGGCGGGCGATGGCCGTCTGGGGGAGGGAGGGAGGGAGGGAGGGAGCCGGGGAACAGCTTACGCACATGATCCGAACTGCTCCCCGCTTACAGTAAGCAATATCTGGGGATATTGGGCGCTCGTCAAGGCCAGCCGATGCCTCGACCACCTGCAGCGAAGGCATAAGTAACTATCGAGGCATCGCGAGCCGGATAGCTGCAGAGGAGGCCTCCATCGGACGGGAGACCAAACGGCAGCGCAACGACACGACCCTGCCGAGCCCCATGAGGATGCACAGAACTGCGCAGACGCAGATAGCGAAGAAGCAGCAGTGGAGTAATGGAGCAGTGGAGCAGTGGAGCAGTGGAGCACGCCTCGCAATGGCGAAGACGATAGGCCGGCAGACGCTCCGTGACGGCGGAGATACATGGAGGACCACGGTCGACGCTCGCTGGCGTCGGTCCAAAAGTCTTGGAGAGGGAAGGGCACGACGACGCGGGCGGGGCTAGGATGAGTGAAATGAAGGGCGTGCTCTATCGCTCCGCCTCGACTCGACACGATACGATACGCCATGTGCATGCAGTACGAGCAATTGGAGCAGGTCGTGCGGCAGGACGAATCAATGGATGCCAATGCCATCGGTCCTCGAGGAATCGAGGACCGATGGCACGAGCGGGTGGTTGCAGTTGAAATCTGGGGACTGGAACGACGGCGACACCAGCCACGGCCTGCGCAGTGTGCAGTGTGTAACACTGGGATCCTCAGAGGAGGAGAATGGCGGTGAGCGAGGGACGGCGTGGCAACGGCATGTCGCAAGCGCTTGATACGGGTCCCTCTAGCATGCATTGTTGCTCTACAAATTTTTCTCTTCGGCAGAAGAGACGGCCGCAAGGACCGCGCCAATCCTTCGTGCGAACGCAGGCGAGGGGGGAGGCGTTTGCATTCAATTGTATTCCAAACGTGATGGCTCGATGGTGAGGATGATGATGATGATGACGAGGACGAGGATGTGAGTGACTTATTCTTCGAATCGGCCAGCTTCCTGGATGACCCACCGGTTCATCGTCCGCCGCTCTCCAACCACGAGCAACTCTCTCCCTCCTCTTCAGCCTTGCCAGACGTGCTACCGCAGCCCGCGCCGCAAGGATGAGAGGGGCCGGTGCGTGCTGTGCGTGTATCAGCTCCCGGAAGGAGAGAGCCTCGAGCCGTGTGTACACATTGTAGCACACATCACATGCATGCGGCGTCTCCATCGCGGGGCCGTCGAGGTGGTGATACAGCGTCTCTGCACGAGCGAATGGCTCGGTGCGATGGATCCTTTCCGCCCGCCACGCTTCATGTGCGACGTCGGACCCCGAGGTTCTACAACAGTATCGATAACGAGGCGAGGCAGTATATACATAGCAGAGCGACAGACCTGTTTCCCCGAAAAGCTCCATCGATGGTAGGGGAACCGAACACGCGTGGGTTGGATGCTTGGGGGAAGCACACTTGGGACCATGGCTCTCCTCACCTCCGAAGCTGCTTTCCACAAATAACTGCCATGCTCTCCAATGCCGTCTTTTCGCCGCACCACCAAATCAAACGCATAACAGAACATTATTCATTAAAACCCACCTTTTCACAATGCCCAAGATCCTCCGCCTCACTTTGTTCAAAATCCCCAACCCCGCGCACGTCCAAGAAGCCATCTTAAAATACTCCACCCTGACCGATGATGCAACCAAGGTACGTACGTACAGGAGACAATTCGTGACTCATTGTTGGACATGCCATCACCTCTACGTCTGATATTCCAATCCAGAAGTACCGGCATGCCCGACACTGATGTACAAATCCACAATCTGCTACGAGCACTTGCAGCACCTGCAGGGCCAAAAATACCATCACAACCACATGCTTGGCTAGCCTCAACGTCGATGCATCACTCTGGCCATGGCAGCCAACGAATACGTCAGACGTCTATACATAGGGTTAGATAGCGGAGTCGGATGGCGAAGGATGGGGCGGGATTTACGAAGAAGAGGCCAGGCTAACGACGGAGAGTAGGCTGGGAAACCATATATCCAGATGGCTGCTGCCACACCCACCCATGAAGATCCGAGGAACAAGGGCTATACGTTGGTAGCTCGTACCACTTTTGAGAGCAAGGAGGATATGGATTTTTATGATAACGAGTGTGCTGCTCATGCGGCGATCAAGGCGACCCTGAAGGGCAAGGTTGTTGATGGACCGCCGCTCACCCTGTACATGGATGCGTAAGGAAAGGGGGGTTGGGGGGTGAACGAGCAGCGATGGTTTTGAAAGCTGTTTCAACGAGGTGTAGAATACACAAGCTCAAAGCTGTGGACCAATTGGGCTCAAAATTCCTCCTTATCCTTGAAATACCTCCGGCACTGATGCACCGCCTTGAACGGAATGACGAAGACTGGATGGACTTCTCCAACCAGATCCGTCTCTCCCCAAATCCTTCCTTCTTCATGTAGACCATTGGGCTTCCAGTAATAGGGCGCATCGAGATCGCTACCGCCGAGATCTGTTTGCGTCTTTGCTTCGTAGGTATAGATATGCTGGGTGGAACTCAGACCGGCGAGATTGTAGCATGTATGGTATGCATCCGCTCGTTTCCCCGGCTTGTCGATGAGTCCGCCTCTCTTGAACTGACACCCGGAGAGGATATATCGTGTGAGAGCAGAACGGTTGTTGATACCCTCTGCAGTCGCAGTTTCCACAATAGACCAGCACCCACCGACCCAGTGAGAGTAGCAGCCATCCACAAGCTTATTCGTGCGCCCATTATAGCCGCCTTCTGGACTGCATTGTCGAGCAGCTAACCAATGAATGAGTGTCGTCATGTTCAAGTATTTACTGAGCGTTTCTTTTGGAGGTCCGATGATGGAAAGGCACCCAAGACCACAGAAAGCGTAGGCGCCATGCGCTTCATTTCCCGGAGCTGCCGACATACCGCCATCAAAGGACTGGCATTTGGACACCCACTCACCAAGATTATCCGTGAAGCTTGTGAGCCCATGCTTGCGTACCGGTGCATCCGGAGGAAGCTCGAGAGGGATGTTCAGTAGCGATAGGACGACCAAGGCGCAGAAAGCTCCACGAATGTCTTCTTCACCGCCCGCTGCCATGGTGAAGCCTCCGCTTGGTTGCTTCATACGGCCGAGAAAATGCCACATCCTCTTACGGTCGATGGATTCGTAGGCTTCGACTCCACTGGCCATGACGATGGATAATGTGGCAGCGTATGTTGCTGCGAGATGTGGAAGCTGGCCGAAACCGCCGCCGTACCCTCCCGTGGGATGCTGAATCAAAGAAAAAGTATGGATGACGCTGGGAAGAGTCAGTCCAAAAAGCAAGCCACGATATTGTGGAGTGTATGGGATAAAGGACTTACCGCTCTCGATATTCGGACAGATCATGCCCCAACGCACTCAGGCCCTGTAAACTCCAGTAAACCAGCCACGGCCTCGAAGCGTCCAGCATGGCAAACGCCGACGGATAATCTCCCAAAGCCTGCTCCAAGAATGCGACGTGCTTTTCCCTCTGCAGCTGCGGAATGCCAAAGATGTTGAGGGGATAGTCGTTTGGGTTGCCTTCCAGATACGGAAGCACCACGTCGAGGGTCTCGTCCTGGATTTCCGACGATCCTGTCTTCAAGCTGTCTTGGATAGGTATCCTGATGCTCTCGAGGTAAGCGATGTTCGCTTGTTCTTCTTGTGTGGCCGTGCCCATATCCTCGTACTCGTTGTCGTTGTCAGAATCCGATAGCTCTTCGATCCGGGCTGAATCAGCCAGCAGCTCTTCCAAGCGGGACGATGGATCCTGTGGAGAAGGGGCCTGGGAATCAGCCATCTTTTTGATTCCTTTGCAGGTGCCCAGATCGGCACGCGGATCCGGAGTGCAAACAATGGCTTTGCTGTTGGCGAGTTGTTAATATTGTTCGCAAAAGCCCGCTGCCGGATGGGGATAGCTCATCATCTAGAGACACCACACACTGCCATCGCCGCAGTTCCTGGAGCGATATACCAAGTTTGCTTCGTTCACGATGCAGGTGTAAATTGTTAACGTCCGAAGAAGTGGGTTGAGGGGCCCATAGCGGAGACTAGCCCCGCCAAGGCGGCCGCGGGTAGCTTCCATCTCAACCTTTCAAAGATCAACAAAACGGTCACAGGTACAGGCACAGGTACAGTTACAGTTGCACATGATCGCATATGTATATGTAGCGTATGGCTCAGTCCGAGGGGCGTACTCCCGCCATGCCTGCCAGTTCCTCGGCGAACGTCTCGCCTGCAATCTTCAAGGGCTTGCTCTCCTGCAGCACGAACAGCATCCTCGTCCATTCCGTCCCACTGCGATTGATCCACTGATGCATCGTCCCCCGCTGAATCGCGACGTCTCCCCGGCCCATCTTCCGCACCTCGCCGCTGTCCAAGAGCAGATCGATCTCGCCCTCCAGCACACATCCGTAATCCAAGCTCACGGTCCGGTGCATCGCGCACGCTGTGTTGGGGGGGATATCCACATGTCGGAGGACCGTTCCACCTGAGACCACCAGGCCCGGCGTGTCCTTCAGAAAGCCCTCGTATACGTTGATGTCTTTGTCGTCGTCCAGGCTGACTGGGAAGCCTTTGGTTGTATAGCTGAGTGCGAAGGCGATGCCGTCGGAGTTGGGCACCATCTTGCTCTCTTCGTCGAGCCTGTCGCTGAAGACCGCCTTGCCCTCTTTATTGTGGGCTGTGATATAGCGGTGGATCTTGGGGAGTGCGCCGATGTGTGCCATGATGATCTTAGGATGCAGCGAAGTACAAAGTCAGGAGCCGGATTGGACGTGTCTTGATATAAAACGGGATGTAGGTGCTTGATTGAGCGTAAGGTTTGGTACGAATCGCTCCTTATACTGGGCGCTTTCGCTGACCCCATTATCCGGCGTTGCACAGAGTGAGGTCCGGTGGAGCCGATCCCGATTGCGGGGAACTGCTTCTCTCCGCTCTCCGAAGTCCTTCCCTCTGTATCACTCCCCTTTCAACGCCATGTGTGCCATCTGGAGGCACCAGAAAGATCACGTGTTCAACGTTGCGTGAAACATGAACACTCTCGTCTCAACGAAGAAAAAACGCCCCAAAGGATTTCCATGGTAAACTCGTTCCCAGAACGTTGGCACTCGCGGCGTAATTTTTAAGCTGGTCAGCACCAACTCGAGCATTGTACCTGCCCTCTTGGTGCAGACTTCCTGGGCCACACGAGGGAAAGAACCGGCCACGGATAATGGCCTCACAGTCGCAACTGGTAGGTTACTGGTGTAGTTTTATCACCCAATTGCGTCATGGAAAGTCTTGCTTGTTCTCTGTCAGCCAGATCTACATCACAGGTACCCCGCACAAAGAGAATCGTCCTAGCTAAAGGCGACTTGCCGAAACTAACATCGGTGTCTTTGGACAAGTACTCGTGGGAAGAGCTCCGGCTGAGGGCCTGAGCACCAGAACTACATTATTCCGATTATTCCCTTCGTATATAAGCAGTGATCTACTACATAGATCACTCGAATGAAGCTTTCTTGCTCTTATCTCTGTCTCACAAATCGAAATAGGACCCTTGAAACTCGCATACGGCACGCTATCATGGCACAAACACAACAATCCGCAATCGAGCTCTCCAACGCTGCCTCCAGCCCCCCATCTCCAACTATCCCCCACCATGACTCACCGTGGAATAATTCCAGTCCAACAGAAATCGAGCAACCACCTCTTCCACCGACGGACACGGGAAGATCAGCATGGCTAGTCCTGGCCGCATCTTCCCTAATCCAAGCTCCCGTCTGGGGTACGTGAGGCCCACAAACCAGCCCAAGGAAGTCGATGTCATCCATGGAAGCTTCTGGCTGACGGTGTTGCAGGGTTTTCATGTGCGTTTGGTGTGATTCAGGAGTACTATGAGAGTCATCCTGAGGCGCTGAAGAATGGGGAGACGGGGGGTGTTGCCGTGATTGGGACGACTGTCACTGTGAGTTTCGTAGGCGGGTTCCCTTGGGCGATACTCGCATGTACTGATGGAAATATAGGGTATCATGTACCTCATTTCCCCATTCACTTTCTTCGTCTTAACGCGGTGGCCACGCCTGCGCCCGTGGTTTGGACCCATCGGCCTTCTCCTCGCGGTCACTGGCTTCCTTCTCTCGTCTTTCTCAACCACATTGTGGCAGTTGATCCTCACGCAGGGTGTTGTCTCCGCCATCGGCTGCGGGCTTCTCTTTACGCCGACAACGCTATACTTGGACGAGTGGTTTGTCCGCCGTAAGGGTTTAGCATACGGCATCATGTGGGCAGGCAAGTCCATGACCGGTGTTGGTCTTCCTTTTGCTGCTGAAGCGAGCTTGAGAAAGTTCGGTCCTGCCAACACAATACGAGCGTGGAGCGTCTTGACTGTGAGATCCACTCGTTCCCCTCCTGACTGAAAAGGAAATTTCAAGACTGACATGAATCGATATAGCTCGTCTTGAGCGCACCACTCCTTTACTTCCTCCGCCCCCGCATCCCCCTATCCCGCACCTCAACAACCCGCCGAATCGACACATCTTTCATCCACCTCCCGTCCTTCTGGATGCTCCAAACAGGCAACATTCTGCAATCCCTCGGCTACTTCCTTCCTTACACGTACATTTCTTCCTACACGGTGCAATCTCTGCACCAATCGTCTACCATCGGCACTCTCGTGCTCTCCTTGATAAACGCCACCTCCATCCCCGGTGGAATCCTTCTCGGCTCCCTAGGCGACCACGTCAGCGTCAAGACCACAATCATGGTTTCCACGCTCGGCTCTGCGATCACCGTGTTCCTATTCTGGGGGTTGTCGGAGCAGGTTGCATTGGCGGCGGTGTTTGCGATCACGTATGGTTTCTTCGCGGGAGGTTTCAGTTCGACTTGGAGTGGGGTGTTGCAGGAGCTGAAGTCTCAGAGTCCGAGCCTGGATACGGGGTTTATCTTCGGGTTGCTGGCTGGTGGAAGGGGCATCGGAAATGTGATATCGGGACCGCTTAGCGTGGCGCTGATCACGCATAAGGACTGGATGAATGATGGGAGGAAGTGGGGGTTCAATGGCGAGTATGGTGGGATCATCCTTTTTACGGGGGCGACGGCGTTGTTGGGTGGTTGGGGTGCGTTGGGTAAGTCGCGAGGCTAGGTGTTGGAGTGATACGTGCGTATGTTCTATATGAAGTGAAAGGGTGGGAGCTGAGATGGGGAACATCAGACTCGATGCAGAAATCGCCGAAGAATGCATGCGTTTCTACACTACCAATGAATAGGCACTTGTACCTTGAGAGTACCATAATCCGATCCAGGTTCCGCCATGCTCTTGAATACACCCTCCGTTGTTTCCGGCCCTTCTGCCATGTACAGCAAATCTTGATATACACGCTGTATAACCACATACTGATCCCCGTCTCTTTTCCTTCTCTCATCCCTGATATCTCTTACCCACATGACCATCAAACATGTCAACAGAACAGGCACCCGAGAGCTGCTTTGGACCGTCTGGGAATGGGAAGCACAAAGCGATAGCGATATCGCGACGCACACACGGAATGTTTTTGTGTGAATATCGTTATCGACTGTTGGCAGAGTAATGACGTGACATACCAGACTTCGGGGATGTTGAGATCCAGCACAACGGGAAGGGAAGGAACAGCCCAGTTCACCTCGCGATCTTGGGAGGTCACCACCTTTCATCTTCACCTGATTATCTTCTTTGCACAGTCTATTGGGTATGCGCGCTCCTTCCATCTGATAGCAAGGCGGCATAGGCCCTCCAGGCCCACACCCACACCGCAGCCCAACTTCACCACCTCTCCACCACACGATGCCC
The DNA here is from genome assembly GCA_019202945.1 of Corynespora olivacea. Classification (NCBI taxonomy): domain Eukaryota; kingdom Fungi; phylum Ascomycota; class Dothideomycetes; order Pleosporales; family Corynesporascaceae; genus Corynespora; species Corynespora olivacea. The sequence goes on from JAGQEM010000004.1 coordinate 126,611, forward strand.
GCGACCTGAGCCTCGTCTTCGACCGCACTGCTTCGCCTGTCGTTAGGCGAGAAGTGCACAGGATAGCTGCCAATCATGGCGTCCAGCCACAGAGCCTCCTTCCGGAGGGCACAGCATCGGCCTGCTCTCTTGACATTGGTGAGCCGTGCCACCAACAGCTTTCTGATATCGTCGATTGCGACGGTTTAGGTGGGGTTGATACTCTGCTCAGGGATTTGAGGAGTATGTCCTGGGGTATCGCAGGCAACTGTTTGGAATCCATGCTGACATTCTTCAGGTGGCGTATTGGTCTAGGAGACAGAGGGGATGGAATGCCAAACTACGCTCTTCTGTCAGCTTTTGCCTTGTGCTACTCGACGTTGGGCGCTCAGCTGCCATGGCGTCAGAGGTTGATCAAGAGGCAACACCAACGACCCGCAAGGTCTTTCAAGTACGACCCAATAATCTCCATGACCAGACATGTCGCGCTTGTACCTGCCTGCAACCACTCGGCACTCCCGATCGATGCACCTTGGGGCCTGGAAGATTCTGCATACTATTGTCCCGGAACATGCAGCACTCATTGGAAGAGCAAGGAAGATCGACACCATCACGAGATGCCACCACTGTACGAACGATCACCCGTCGGGAAGGATTAGGGTTTACGAATCGACGTCCTATGCAGGGCTCGCTGTGACTGTCTTTGACGAGATGAAGAGCTGGACGCAAGGCAGCGCTCAGTGGCACCATGTGCGTGAGCGATGCTACACAGAGCTCGCAGATGCACATGCACGTCGCCCCGAATAAGCAAATGGGTATTCTGAGGACGCTGCTACCACGGTAGAGGGCTCGCCAGCACGAGAAATCCCCAAGGGTCCTCAGAGCGTGGGGGAAGCAAGAGCGGGCTCCTGCTCGAGGCGCACGCGTCTGAGCTTCGAGCGCGCTGAGGCGTTGCTAGAGAGTCGGTGAGTAAGAGGTTGAGGTGCCGTCTAAGAGTGGCATCCGGTGGGCGTGGAATCCCGCCAGTTCCTCCCCGCGGAATGCGGTATAATTAGATCAGCAGCACCCTATGCCCAGTGTGGCGATGGCAGTTCCAAGGTGAAGATATCGTTTCCACGAGGGCGAGCGCCTTTATCACTCCATCCCTCCATCCCTCGAGCATCTCCACGGCCAGGACTACTCGACCCGGGGCTGCAAGTGATGCTCTCCCGCCGCAGGCGTCCTAACGCCTATCGGCTGGCGCTGTTGCCCGCTGAGGCTGCTTGATAGGCTCTCTGCGGCCGCCACGGGAGACAGACACATCCTGGCGCGACGTCTGACTGGCCCGACGGTGCAGCGTCAGCGCGGTGTCACAAACGAACAGCGCCAGGCCAAAAGGCGGAGGACGGTCTGGAGAGACGCCAAGCGGGCAAAGATGCCCTCGCTAGTCGCGATCGGCGCACACGGTGGAGGGGCATTTCAACAGCCGCGCTTCTCCCGGCAGTCCACTCCCCCAGCCACCGCTGGACCGGCGCGTCGCGGTGGTGAACAGAGGGCCATCTGCCCACGACAATGGCGCTGAGCGAGTTCCACGCAGCTCACACTCGCGGCGGATGGGCAGATCGCTCACCAGCCGCTGCGCGCTGGAGGCGTCTGATTGGCCACGCAGGGAGGCGGGTCGTTGGTGTTGCATCTGGCGTGCAGCGAGCTAGTGGCAGTCTGGCAGACCCGTCACCGCTCTCTCGCACGGGCCACGCACCCGCCCACTCTCTGTTCGAATCTCGAGCCCGCTCCGATTCCCTCATCACACCGCCCAGTGCTGGTACGCACAGAGCTCCGCCGTCCAGCTGAGCAGCAAAAATCACTACTCTCACTTCATGCCCATCATGGAGTCCTCGAACCTCGATCTCGTGGACCTGTACACGTTCGAGCAGACGTTCGATCCAAACCGCCAGTCCTTCAACGGCTATCTCCCGCACCAAACCTGGCCGCTGCCTCTCTCGCCTGCTGCCATGACCCAAAGCCACCACGATGCTTCGCAGCAGCAGAACCAGCACCACCACCGACGCGTGAACACCGTGGCCGCAACCACGGCCGCGAACAACAATGTGCTGCCCACGTCGACCGCAATGGCGCCCCTCCAGACTGCGGGCCTCGGCTTCGCGTCCACCATGGGCGCGAATCCCATGTTGGCCGACTGGATTACGCTGAACTCGAATGCGAACTTCGGCCAGCCCACGTACGACCAGATGGCGATGAACAGCGCCGACTTCAGCGCCACCTTTGGCGGCCCGCTCCAGGCGTCGCCCATAGATTTCGGCATCAACACGTCGCAGGCGCTCATGACCTCCATGTCCATGAACGCGCCCTTCAACAACATGATGACGACCGCATCCATGGACCTCACACAGCACATGGTCCCCGCTCCTAGCATGGCCGACTTTTACGACGAGCTCACCATCTCCAACCCTCAGGACTACACCACTGTGCCGAGCACCGCTGCTGCCAGCGTGGGTTCCGGCTCCCCCACCGAGCAATGGATGGAGGTGAGGTCGCTCTCCAGCAGCGACAACGGCTGGAATATCGTCGAACCCAGCCACCGCAACTCGTACGACTTCTCCAGCGAGAACAATCTCATCTTCAACCCGGCTCAGTCACTAACGCTGCACGTTCGAACAAACTCGGACTCGTCGCAGCAGTCCGAGCTCCCGCGGTCCGCTGGCTCGCTCAGCAGCTTCGAAGATATCCAGTTCCCAATCCATTCGCCGCAATCAGAGCCGGAGAATCACTTGGACCACGGCCACTCCCACTCACACAACTGCCACCATGGACTCCCTGCCGACCACGATTTCACCAACTACATTTCACCGAATCAATCCGTCAGCCCACCCATGGCCCGCGTCGAGCCCGTAGAAATCAAGCCCTCGCCCTCAAGCTCTTCGTCGCCGACTTCATCGGCCATGAGCTCACCGCCTGCGCGCCGGAGAAAGTCCCCTGTCGGTGCCGCAGCGAGCGGCGCCAAGCCCGCCAAGACCATCCAGAAGAAGACACCTTCTCACACCACCAAGAAGGACGTTGCCGGCGAGAAGCGTGTCGGCAGGCGGCGTGGTCCTCTACGACCTGATCAGCGACAGCAAGCCCATGAGATCCGTAAACTACGCGCTTGCCTGAGGTGTAAATTCTTGAAGAAGACGTGCGACAAAGGTGATCCGTGCGGTGGATGCCAGCCATCTCACGCTCGGTTGTGGCAGGTTCCGTGCACGCGCATCGACATCAAGGATATCGGCTACTTTATGAAAGACTGGAAAGCCGATTACGAGCGCCATGTCAGTCTTGGATTCTCCATCGGCAACATCAAAGGCTTTTCTGCGCAAGAGCGACCCATCTACATTACCCATGGATATGGCCACTACCTACCCATCATGGCCCGTGAGGTCTACGTTCGCGATGAGAAATGTTTCGGCGTTGATTGGTTCGAGTCATTGAACGGCCTCTCCTTCGAGATCAACACCGCCAAGCTATCGGCCGGTATGGAAGGCGTTTCACGAAGCATGCTTTCAGATTACCTTGACCGTCATATCGACGGCGGCTTTGAGGCGTTCGTCGACGAGTACTTTGAGGGTACCTTTTTTGTCACCGAGATTCTCAAGACTGCATACCGCTTTTATTGCCGCGAGAAACTGCCCGTCATCCGCAAGGCACTGAAGCTTGTGGTCGCCTACAACCTGACCATGCACGTAACCATGGTTGAGGGTTTGGGTGAGGATGGTCAGATCATTGGCAAGGTCGAAGACCAGCAGTCCAAATTCTGCAACAAGACCATTGCTCCGGTCATGATCAACTTCCAGGTCAAGTGCGCTCTGGCTGATATGTGGCGTGAGCTGCAGAAGGATGTCCTCGAGGAGCTTTCGGCCCTATACTCTTCCGTTTACAGCGGTGACAAGCTCAAGAATTGGCCAACCATCTTCATGCTCGCGGGCATTCTCCTCGCCGTTTGGGAGCTCATGCAATTCGACTGCAGCTACCGCGTTCCTGACCAAGCCGCAGTGAACAAGTTCTGCAACGACATGGAGTCGACACCCGTCGGCGTTATCGTCGGCCTCTTCTCTGCCATTTCCCAGAAGCTCCCCGCTTTCACGGAATGGGATACCCGAAAGCATCACCATCTGCTCAACTCAAATCCGGCGGTGTGCGATGCCATGACCGAGGTCCGTGCGCATGTGACCAAATATGGTAAGTCTGAAGCATCCTCTGTTTTGGGTAGTCCGCAGCTAATCACGCGTGCAGAGTCATACCTGCGGTCAAGAAGCGACTGCAAATTTGACCGAAACGATTTCGACTCGCTGTCGAACAAGTTCCTCTCAAAGCTCGTCATCCGAGCCAACTGAGAGGCTACTGCCCGCCATTCTTCTCGACATCTTTGTCTTTCATACTTAACCACATTTATTCTAGGTTACTCATCATCACGTCTCCATCTTGACACACAAGCCCCATCACTGCCACTCAACCAGTACCCCTTCCGGTTTACGATTCCATGGATTACGTGTCTGACATTTGCTCCGGCAAACTACGATCACTACCTATTGACGGCTGACGATTCACTATCCAAAAACATCATGCGATGACGACTGCGAGCGACCTGCTTTTGATATTATCAACATCCTCTATCGATTGATTCCCCGGCGTCTTGGCACGCCAAGTTGACGACCTCTCCGTCTGGGCCCCACAACTCTTTATCCAACTGCACCACACTCCTTTTTCGGCGGCAACCGGATGTTTCCTTAATGATGAGACGGGTCTATTTTGATATTTATACGGCTCACGACTGATCTTCTGAAGCGGTCATGACTTGTTTTCTTTTCTCTTCTGCTCTTTGGAGGCATGTTGCTTCCAAAAGTTATGGCCTGTAGAGGGTGACAAATGTCGTATCATCAGCTTCACTGTTGGATGTACGATCTCTATTTTTTCCTTTGCTTCATCTCGAGTTTCCTTTTCATGATTGTGTTTTATGCATAGCGAGCAAGCCACACGTCATCATCTTTACGACTACAGCGGATTATCCGTCGGCTTTGAAAGCAACCTCATGATCACATTCATCTTTATCATTCATTTCTTTGGGAGCTCGTGCCCGAGTCTTCCCCTTGTTACAATGATATCGATGTGTAATGGAGGATCTTTTTGGAGCGAATCTTTTTATGGGATGCGGGACCCCTTCTTTTGGATGTGGGGAGGGTCCCGCCAAACGATTGTGTATTTATCAACGGCGATTTGGCAAATACGGGAAATGGACAGGCAGGCCAATGGAAACAAGAACATCTTTACACCTCCCATCTCTGCATCCAGCCGTCATTTCAACCACGAGATGTGCATCATGTGCAAGTCTACGAGTCTGTGGAGCTTTGGTTGGGTTTCCGACATTCTACGTGCTGGATGTCAAGTGCCGAAGGTGTGTATATGCATGGAGGCTGGCGTATTGATTGGTGTGTTTATACATGTATATATCTTGGATTACCTTGTTAATGTTATGCATGATTGCTTGGTTCGACGGTCACTTCTCCTGCTCTGAATGGCTGACATGCATTTCAGCTCTCCCACATACTCGGCGTAACACCTGCCTCACACAAACGTCAGATCTCGCCCGATCCATGGTTGACCTCTCCAAGCCACGCTTCAGCTAGAGTATGCATCTAGTGAACTCCGTCGGCAGCACGATCAAGGAAAGAGGAGCTTTACGTGCCATGACCACACACGGGCATCATCCAGCGAATCGAGTCCTCGGCCTCACCGCCCATTTGCACACGCACGCACGACGCAGCGCTCCCATGCGTGTTCCGGAAGTCCCCGCTCCCTCTGCCGCCTTACCGGACACGGCGGCCCCCGACCTCGAGCTCGAGCGGGGGCGATCCTGCGCAGGGTGGAGCGAAGCGGAGGGCTGCGCGCCTTGCATGCTGGCTACGGCGGCGGCGGACAACAGCTGCGGCGAAGCGGCGAGGGCGTCGGCGTCGATTGAAACCGTACCGAACGATGTCGACCCACTTTCTTCCGCTTCCGGCGATGGAGGGTCTGGGTTCGCAAACCGTCGTGTTTCGTGCTGGTCGAGCTGTGGAGTGGAGGAGGAGGAGTCGTTATCGTCGTCGTCGTCGTCGTCGTCGGTCGATGATGTGTACGTTCATTCAGGGCAATCAATTGAGGTGCTTTGTAGAGGTGGCGGTGGGATTCGGGTGTTCGAAGTGGGGGGTAAGGTTGCAGGCAGGGTGGAGGGGTAGGAAGAACGGTATGGCATGGGTGTATAGTATACTACGTGTACATACAGTATGTACGCGTGCGGCCGGACTGCTGCTGTCCCAAGGCACAATCCGATAGCGATTGCAATGGCGATATTGATGCTATATTTTTAGTAACGTCGAGTGCCACAGTAACGGGGTGGAGAAAAAAGCGCGGCAAATGTGTTGTTCAGTGCAGGTACGGGCGTACTACAATATGTCGTGTTCGACGGGATGGTACATGTGCAAATAATGCCATGCTGTACTTGCTTGGGAGATGTTGTGCGGCATCGCAATTGCTGACTTTGTGCTGCGTCGTTTCTGCACCCCTCTCGATGAAGTGGAACAGTTTGGAAGTCTTGTGGTGGGTGCGAGTTGCCACGTGAGCATTTGAAGTGTTGGAGGAGACTTCCTATCATACTAATCTAATACCCAAGCTTCTCCTTTGGCGCATACCTTTCCTCAAGATATTTGGCATCCTCATCACTCAACTTAAAGTGAATGTTCTTCACCGCTTCGTCAATCCGCTCCTTACTACTCAGACCAATAATCGGGCAGACGCCCTTCTTGACGCACCAAGCCGTTGCAATGCAAGCCATGCTAACACTGTTTTTCTTTGCAACTTCTTCAACGCGCTGGATGATCTCTTGGTCGATTTTGTCTTCGCGCTCGTGAACGAGCATATGGAGAAACCCGTCGGTTTCGGCGCGCTTGGAGGACCGGTCGGACCAGGGACGTGTGAGTGCGCCGCGCGCAATGGGAGACCATGGGATGAGGCCCACGCCAGTGTCTTTGCAATAGGGGATCTGATGGAATGGTAAGCGTTTGTGGGTTTGGGGAGGGGTATTGGAGATGATGCTGGTGACATACCATTTCTCGTTCCTCCTCGCGGTAAATGAGGTTGTAGTAGTTCTGCATGGAGATGAACTTGTGCCAGCCGTTCTTCTCCGCGATATTCTGAAGTGTCTGGAACTCCCAGGCCGCCATCTACATGGACGACGTCAGTCTACCCGTTGCTTGCGCAGAAACCTGCATACACTCACCGAACTCGCGCCAATGTACCTCACCCATCCCTTCTCTACGACATCATTCAATGCCTTCATGATCTCCTCTCGCGGTGTATCCCGATCCAGACGGTGGATCTGCAGCACATCGATATACGTGCCCAGCCTCTCAACGCTGTTCTGCACCGCATCGAAGATATGCTTGCGGCTCAGACCCAGCTGGTTGACAAAGGGGCCATCGTTGGTCGACAGTTCGGCGAGTCCAATCTGTTGAGATTCATCGACGCCGAAGTAGCATTTTGACAGAAGGACGACCTTGGAGCGGGGGATGGAGTATTTCTTTAGGGCTTTGGCAATGATGCGCTCCGAGACGCCGTTTGAGTAGAGGTCGGCCTGAATGAGACATGTCAGCTTCCCACCAAAAGCTGGAGAGGGGGCTTCGATCCTAGGGAACGAATTTCATGGAAGGAAGCGTACCGTGTCCCAGGTATTGATGCCGCACTTGTATGCGTGCTCAAGAAGCGGCAAGCTCTCTTCCTCCTCAAGCACCCAGGGCTGCCACTCCTTACTCCCATAGCTCATAGCACCCAAAATAACACGAGAGACCTTGAGGCCAGACCTGCCCAGGCTACACAACGTCAGCTTTCACGCGCTCCCAACGTTTCCAATGCCCCCATCCGAGGAAGAAAGAGGCATCGTGCAGCGCAAGCTTACTTGACATATTCCATCTTCTCATCAGTCATGATGGCCAATGTTTCGTGTTGTTCTCGTCGGTTTCGATTTGCTCGCTCGTTCGTTCGTTGGTTCGATTCTTCAACGATGGAGGACCCCGATAGAATTACAACGTAAAGTCCGTGAATCTACGAATGAAAGCCTCTGGTGCTTGCTCGCTGCCGGGCGACCCAATTATCTGGCTGCTCTTCCGGAAGCTCCTGCTCATTGAGACGGGGATAAGGACTATGTATATCCGTTGCCATTGCGTCAAAACAGTGGGGTCGCCGATAAATTTCGGACGCTTGGCATCGCTGCCGAAAGATGCACGTGATTCTGGAATCACCGATTTTCACCGGTACAAAGGGTAGGGTGGGACGCATCACAATTCTCACGTATAGCGCTTCACGTTTGCACGGAGAGACCTTGGTTGAAATGTAATCTCGGCCCGTAGGCATGCTGTTCCATTGCATTCATAGCCCTAATGGCCAGCCCCTGTAGAAATATCATACCGGCCCAATCCTGATGCTACGATTATGCCGTGAACGCCGTCCCATGAAGCCTGTCGCATCCATCAACCGTTTACTGACCGCCACGCAGACGAAGCACCAGGTGCAGCGTCGACTCCTTCTGGATGTTGTAGTCCGACAGCGTACGGCCGTCCTCGAGCTGCTTACCAGCGAAGATGAGACGCTGCTGGTCTGGAGGGATACCCTCCTTGTCCTGGATCTTTGACTTGACATTGTCGATGGTATCGCTGGATTCAACCTCGAGCGTGATGGTCTTGCCGGTCAGCGTCTTGACGAAGATTTGCATACCACCACGAAGACGGAGGACCAGGTGCAGCGTCGACTCCTTCTGGATGTTGTAGTCGCTCAGTGTGCGGCCGTCTTCCAATTGCTTGCCAGCGAAGATGAGACGCTGCTGGTCCGGAGGGATACCCTCCTTATCCTGAATCTTCGACTTTACATTGTCGATTGTGTCCGATGACTCCACTTCGAGCGTGATGGTCTTGCCGGTGAGAGTCTTGACGAAGATCTGCATACCACCACGAAGGCGGAGGACGAGGTGGAGAGTAGACTCCTTCTGGATGTTGTAATCGGATAGGGTGCGACCGTCCTCAAGCTGCTTGCCGGCGAAGATCAAGCGCTGCTGGTCCGGCGGGATGCCCTCCTTGTCCTGGATCTTTGACTTCACGTTGTCGATGGTGTCCGACGATTCCACCTCAAGGGTGATGGTCTTGCCAGTCACTAAGAAGCATGTCAGTATGGCTTCAACAGACGCGAGGGGGACGGTGGCGACATACGGGTCTTGACGAAGATCTGCATTCCACCGCGCAGGCGGAGAACCAAGTGCAGGGTGGACTCCTTCTGGATGTTGTAGTCGGACAAGGTACGGCCATCCTCGAGCTGCTTGCCGGCGAAGATCAGGCGCTGCTGGTCCGGCGGGATGCCCTCCTTGTCCTGGATCTTGCTCTTCACATTGTCGATGGTGTCGGAAGACTCCACCTCCAAGGTGATGGTCTTGCCGGTGACTGCGAGCTGTCAGCAATGCACGATAGCGTCGAGCGCGGACGGTGGCGACGGGCGCCAGGGCAAGAGAGAGGATACTCACGGGTCTTGACGAAAATCTGCATCTTGTCTGTGTAGCTGGTTGGGTTGCAGTGGGGTTGAGTGTAAAGAGCGGGTCGAGTGTCGTGGGTGCGTGCAGGTGTGGGAGTGTGTGGTGGAGGAGGAAGGGCGTAGGAGGCGGGAAGGCGGGCTTATATGGAGGAGGCGGCGGCGGAGGAGGCGTAGGCGGCAAGCTGAGGCTGTGACGCCTTTGAGGTGAGTAATGCATGCAGCAAACGGCCCGTGCGCCAATGGAATCAAGGCACGGAACGTTCGAGCGTCTTCAGCGTCTTCAGGCAACTTCACTCGCGTGCCTCGGGAAGCAAGCACCTGGCATGTATTCACCACCATTATTGGGCTTCTTCGGGGCAGCGCGAACACCTCCACAGTTTGTCCACCGCGCCCTTGGACTGGGATGCCCACCGCTCCCCCGCCTCGCCCGCCTCGCCCGCCTCCGCTATCGCTCGCGCATGGCATGGCATGTGACGCCTTATCCCTCCTCTTATCCGCGCCTTATCCGCCTTATCCGCCTCATCCCCCTTATCCCTTATCACGGCCGCCCAAGTGCCCGCCCGCATCGAGCCACCTGCGCCCTTCACGACAACAAACAGGCCCCATGACCCTTCTCGACCGCCCACGCCTTATCATGATGTATGATGGACTGATGCCTTGCATGCGAAAGCGAATCTGTCCATGTCTTCGCGACAGGATGAACCTCACCAATGCAGATCTCGCCTTCAGTCTATCCATACCGACCGATACGCCCTCGCCGCGACATCTGTTTCGCCCCTACCACTGCGAGCACGAACACCTCTGCGCCGAGGCTACAATATGTATGCTGCGCGACTCGAATGTCAAGTCTGTCGGATACCACACTCAAGGCTATGACGGGGCTTGATTCCTCGTCAAAGGCGAAATGTTCTTTCGAACGGCTCCACGCCACTTGGCAAAAACACAATTACAATGCATGGTTCATCCGTACCTGTCTTTTGACTGTCGCAGCGCAGTACGATTATATCCCCACATGTCCGATAGCTCCCGTTCAGTGACGTAGTTGACTCAGCCCCGAATCCAGAACACCTGAAGACCCTGCAGAAGTAACGGTTTACCGTACCTTTCTTGACACATCCGAAGTAAATGAAAGGAGCACGCTCAGCCCAGCCTGAGAGAACGATGATTCTGAAAGCATGCAACACTTATCAGTACCGCAAGGGGAATCCAGCGTCTACATTCTCACCTTGAAAACCACGCCCTCCATCTCCCAGCCCCTCAACCGAATGCGCGCAGAATACTTCCCACCCCACCTCAACAAGACCCCAGCCCACATAACCCTCTTCCACGCACTCCCGCACGCCAAACTCCCTGCCATCGATACCGACCTCTCCACCCTGGCGGCATCCACACAACCCTACCGCATCTCCACCGGTCGGCCTTTCCGCATGAGCAAAGGCGTTGCAGTTCTCCTTGGCTCGGGGAACGAGCAGACGGAAGCGTTGCGTCGGGAGTTGCTGTTCAATTGGACGGGAGGGCAGACTGGGAATGAGAGGGAAGACGGGTGTTGGTTGAGTAAACAGGACTCGAGGACGGATGGGTGGCAGCCCCACTGGACGGTGATGAATAAGGTGGATGAGGAGAAGAAGGTAAAGAGAGCTTTTGGGGACGTGAGACGGCTGCTTTGCGCCGAGGGTGAGCATGGCAGGGCTGTGGGGTTTACGCTTTGGAGGTACAGGGCCGGTGGGGCGTGGGAGGGTGCTGGGGAGTATCGCTTCCATGGCGTAGGCACAGGGACAGGGACAGGGACAGGGACGGCTACTGTACGAGTAGTGTAGTAAACGAGTCAGATTCATACCAAATCTATCGGGTATATCTACTCCACAAATACGACTCCAAATGAACATGCACGCTCGCCACCTCTTGCCCAAGATGATGATGCCCAGCCAGAACCCGCCGTCGTTCCAAACCCGCCCCCAACTTTTGACCCCCGTAACATAGAGTTGAGAGAATAGAGGTAGAAAAACTCCGTAATAACACCCAAGACATCTCCTTTAAGGTATCGAGAAGGTGCATTGCATGCAAGATATACAAGAAAAGCGCACGATGATTAAAAAGCGTAAGAACCATCAGACGACCCGCACAAGAGGGTGAGGGGGTGAAGCGTGTCCCTCCTTTACATGATGATCGAGGGGCTGTCAACGTTGGCCTTGACAGACTTGTGCGGCAGGACGGAACCGCCGTTGACGTAGACCTCGTCGCCAATCGAGACGTCGTCACCGAGAACCGTCACGTTCTCCAGACGCGCCCATTTGCCGACGGTGTTGTTCCAGCCAACAATGGTGGACTTGACCCAGGCGTGGTCCTTGACCCGGCTGTTCTTCAGGATGACGCATCGTTGCAGTCGGACACCGTCGCCGATGACGACGTTGGGGCCAATGGTGACATTGGGACCAATCTTGCAGTTCTTGCCAATCTTCGCCGACGGGTCGATGAGCACGTTGCCGCCGTGGACGTAGGGTTCCGAAACCGGGGTAAGGAGCTTGGAGCCCGTGCGGGTGAGCGACGAAAGGTACAGGCAGGTTCCCGACAGGAAATCCTTGGGCTGTCCGACGTCCATCCAGAAGCCCTCCAGGTCGAACGAGTGCAGCTGGCCATCCTTGACGATGGCGGGGAACGTCTCCTGCTCGATGGACGTGGGTCGGAGCTCGATGCGCTTCAGCACGCTAGGGTTCAGGATGTAGATGCCGGCGTTGATGCGGTTGCCAACGAACTCGACGGGCTTCTCGACGAAGCGGTCTATCCTGGTCGCGTGGTTGGGCTTGTGCACGACGACACCGTACTTGGACGGCTCCTCCACCTTGGTCACGACAATCGTGCCCTCCTCGCCGTGCTGCTTGTGGAACTCGGCGAGCTTCTTGAACGGGTATTCGCAGGTTACGTCGGCGTTGAGGACGAAGAAGGGCGAGTCGTCCTTTCCGAGGATACGCTCTGCGAGCTTGAGGGGGCCAGCGGTGCCGAGGGGCTCGGTCTCGACGGAGAATTCGATCTTGACGTTGTACTGCTCCTCATACTTTGCGTGTTGTCAGCGACGCGTGGGTGAGGCAGAGTGATGAGGGGTGCTCACGGTCTTGAGGGCAGCGGCCATGATCTCGGGCCTGTAGTTGACGGCGAGCACAATATCCGTGACACCGGCATCAGCGAGAGCCTCGATCTGGTGCTGGATCATGGGCTTGTTCGCAAACTCGACAAGTGGCTTCGGGTACGTGAGGGTCTTGCAGGCGGTCAGTCGTGCATTCTGCAGCTACGCGGGGTGCAGAAGCGGAAGCGGTGAGGCTTGAGCGACATACAAGAGGTCGTAGACGGGTTCCAAACCCTCCAACGAGAATGATGGCTGCATGGCTGTCAGTCGATTATATCGGGGAGACCAATTGTCCCGGGGAGACGGCAATTGAGTGGGTGCACTGACCCTTCATCTTTGTGGTGGTGGTGGTGGTGGTGGAAGTGGTGTGAAGGGTGGTGTGGGGACGATGTTCGAGTTCTTATTCAACAGCACAGAGCGAGTGGATGCGAGAGAACAAAAGCCACGGTATACGGGTGGAGTGAGTGCTGAGGGCAAGTCAAAGAGCACACGGATGGTGAGGACAGCTGTTATATGTAACTTTTGGGTGGTCCCCGTCCCGCTTCGAACTCCCTAGCTTCGTGAGACGCCCAGACCACTCAGGAGCCCCCAATAATCCCCTTTCCATGTGCCAACCTGATCTTTTCACTGGGCTACGATCAACCCCTACACAGTTTCTCAGCCCCTTGCCAGCCATTGGAGCCATGGTTGGAATCGTGACATCGCAGCACGGTCGACGTTTTGCGGCTGTGTACGCCGCCCCCATTGGTTACATCGCGTCACGCGCAGCTACTTTGCTATTCGCACTTGCTGTGGTATTTCGCAGGTACAAGCGACAGCACCTGATGATGAGGATATTCCGGATCGTCTTCGGCCCCTGCGACTCAAGTCCACCGCCCTTGCATATCGGCATTTGATTTGCCTCCCCTCAGGAGTCTACCCACGTGGAAGCAGGAGAACAAGTCACTTGGCCGGCTGCCGGCGCGCACTGTTGGAAAACACTTTTTTGAAACTGCGGAATCGAGCCGACAAAGGCCGCCGCATATAACCATCTCGCACTCTCCATGCTCAACCTGGTCCACATGATCTTTTCGTTTCCCGTGGGGGGGGGGGGGCGCCAGGACTCGTTGTTTCAAGCTCCTGCAACACTTTTCAAGACTCCACGTCCAAAGTTAATCTAGACATGACCGTCCGTACGGGTACGCGCGTCGGCGTTGCGTGGCAACGTTCAACTTCGTGCTGAACACCTCACCCTCACGATGCACTGACACAGCCTTACCTGTGTACTACCTACCGTACATGTCCAGGCGACGTTGCCATTACCGTCGATCTGCGGTCCGAATCCCTCGCTGTCTCACTGGCGGCTGCTCTTGCGAATCAGTCAAAGTGAAACGGCCAGCCAATTTCCGATTCTTTGCCATTATTTCACTTTTGTTTGTCATCCATCATTTCCAAACATCGCCTCTTTTGCGCATTGAAACACGACATTTCCCAACGCCGTCAATTTGCTTCCCCCTAGGCGCCAGCCCTGTCGATACCACCATCGCATGAGGTTATTGATTGATATAAGCACACTCGGGTCCAGACTGCCTATAATGGAAACCGCGATAGAGCTGTTGAATACTGTGCGCTAACGGCTTCTGAATAGCTATACTATGCAGTGCAACTTGGCTCTCACTCAGCCTTACATTGCCCAACTCCACCGTCCATGAAGCCAGCTCATCCTTGCCATCTCCAAGGGGGGAGTACTATTACTATCCGTACCTCTCGTATTCCGGCCCGCTCACGGGACCATGCAGTAGTAGGAACATCACACAATAAAATCCTTCGACAGAAATTCCCTCTGTGGCGACGTCGTAGTTGGCAGTCAAAACAATCACGCTGCAATCGACCGCTGAACAATGACGACGCATGCATTCTTGTTGCCGTTCAGGAATAGTACGACCGTGATTAGGGGTGGGTACATCTGATTTTTCACCAATGCACCCCCGCGTCGCCTTTCTTCAGACCACATAAAACTACAAAAAGTTTGCCTCATGCATAGAGCAACATGCCTGGTATATCCACTTTGGAGGAAATCTGCAGAAGATAGTTCACGCCTAATACACAGAGCCCAGCTATCGTGCACGACCCACCCGTTCCTATCTTTTCTGCTGCAAAATCCGAACAAGCAAGAACAAGAAGCAATACTGCCGACTACCCAACACAGTATACATCGCGTACTTTTAACCTTGTCAGATACTACATGTAGAACTCTTCGCCAATCAATATTGACGGAAGTTGCAGGGTCGCTGTTGCTCCTGCCTTTTTGTATTTACCCAGAATATACATGGGTGACATTCACTGCACGATGCTGATGAGCATCACGGTGAACAAGGAAACCGTATACATGGCTAGTTCCCAATCCGTTGCGTTGTTCTGGGCTTGATAGAGGTCATGAAGACGGATAGGTATAAAGCAAGTGGAACCGCACCCTCCTCCCCTCCCTCACGCTCGCCCAATGGGGCACCCCCGGAACCCCAGGCTTCTACCATACAGTCGCAGAAATCTACTCCGGTCCCGACTGCACTGCCAAATCCCTGGTCTGGTTCGATCCGATATTTGGGTATGGCGGGACTTGTCAATTGCTGGACCGAAACGACAGCACGCCAGACATACTCAGTTACAGGGTCACTGTCCATTTTCCTGAGGGGGGAGAACCATGCGGACTGAATTTGGGTAGGGGGAGTGGAGTAGGGATAGTGCGTGTGGACACAGATAGCTCGAATTTGACAAAGCGTCACGCAAAAAATCTCACTGGCGTGTGTATAAAGACTAGAGGCCCACGTATTGCAGACACTGATGCTCGTTCGAGAAAGGAAGATATATCACACCGTCTGTAAAGCAATTCATAAACCCGCCTGCAGCACTATTATATACTTCGTGAGGAATGAAAGCATTATGCATGAAGTATGCCGCCTGCGCAAAACAGAAAAATTCAAGGAATAGAACTAAGACACGATCTTCTCACTCCTCTTCCATCGTACTGGTCTACATCTACGTTGTTGCCATCTTATCGGCGCCCTCCTACGTTTCAGCCCATCGAGCAATAGTGATGCTGGTTGTGTACACCATGGCGCACACGCCAACGATCATCATGAGGACGTCACCAGCCTTTGCAAGGTTCGTCTCCGCCACACCTCCGAAGTGCAAGAAGGCCGGATAAATGTAGACCAAAGGCACGCAGGCAAAGCTGCCGATGAGCGCGACAAATTTGTCCAGGTCGCTGGCACCGACCGCCGCAATGATGCCTGTGAGCAAGACCAGCAATGCACGGAAGCCGTTCTTCTTCCATTTTGTGACGTTGTTCTGTTTACCGGAACGATGGCCGAAAATCTTCCCCTCGATGATACGGAGCGCAGGAAACAGCTGCACCGGTTCGCCCACCATTACAGCCATGGCGTACAGAAATTGGACGGCATTAACAAGTTTGCTGCTTTGTGGGAAGTTGTTGATGAGCTCTACGTTGACGCGTTCGCCGAAAGTCCCATAGGATAGCACGCCAACCGAAGTAAAGATGACCGTGATGATCAGCATCACTATAGCTAGCAGCTTGTTAAAGTGCTCAGGCTGCTTCATGCTAGATTGGATCGGGAGAATCAGGCCAATGCCTTCAAAGGTAAAAATCGCCGAACCGATGGTGAGCGTGAAGTCGCGTGGATTAAAGGCTGCGACGGTGGGATTGAACCCTCGCATTTCGACGATGCTGGAGATGTCGTACCAGTAGATGTAAGTGAGACCGATGAGGATGAAAACGTCGGCAAGAAGGGCGGCCGGACCAAGTTTGGCCATGTTCCGAATAAAAGACATGGGAACCAGAGCCACTATTTGTATGCCGATTAGCGCATTCGTAGAGAGCGGTGTTGATCTGCTCGGTGTGACTGCGGCTAGGAAAGACGAGTAATTGTCTGCTGTGAAGATCATTCCGGCGCAGACAAACCCGATCTGAGAAATGGTGATGGATGTAAGGATGAGTGATCGCATTCTTCGGCCACCAACAGCTTCACCGAGATCTCCATAACCGCCGCCATACCGTGCTCTACACTGTAGGAGCAACTGGAAGCAGAGCATGGTGACTATAGCCACAGTAACGAGGGTGATTGAGGAGAAGAGCATGCCACCGTTCTTGAATGCTTTCGGCAGGAACATGATGCCGGTACCAACGAAAGCCTTTAACAGCGTGAAGAATGATTGAACGTTCGAAGCATCGCCCTGAGTTCGGAGTCTCTTTGAGCTTTGTCGTCTGCCCAGCAGAGGGCGTCGTTCGTTGGGCTCTTCGGCATTCTCTTCATCACCGGTCTCTGTCTCATCTTCGGATTCCTCAAGGTCTTCACCGGCAAAGTTGCCGTACAATTGCAGAAAAGAGACAAAGTTCCTCGCAACCGGTGCGTTGACTAAGCTGAGTGATCTGCCTTGTTGTCCCAAGTACTGCCTCCTGAAGCCACCTGGTGCAAGCTGTTCAGAAATAGGGACGTCATCGTGATCGATATCGGACGCTGCATAGTCGTTCGGATGCGAGAAAGTTGCCGATCGTGCGTGGAGTTTTGCTCGTTTAGCGTTGGCTTGGATGCGGTAAAGATCGCGGTGGATGTCACCGCCTTGCAACCGGAGTGATGATTCCCACGGAAATTCATCTTGGCGATTGGAGGCGCTACCGCTTCCTGAAATAGGAGCCGTTGTGCCATCGAACTCTGCTGTATAGCTGGGATCCAGATGCTCGGACAGGACCCTGGCAGCCAGGAGTTCCTGTTCCGAGAGTCGGGTTGGACTGTCCGTCATGGAGCAAGTAACAAGCGGATCCGAAGAATTGTTGAGCAAAATGTACGTCAAACAGCGAATGACGGACTAAGCTTGGTTTTTGGGTTGCTTCTTTCTGTACGATGTTTGGTAGCGGATTGGATAGTGTTGGTGGTTGGACCAATAGGTACTCTTTCAGGGCGAACGATGCAGGGTGGTTTGTGTGGTTGACATCACCTAACCGTCAGTGGAAATTTGTGACAGTCAATGATACACAACCAGAAAAGACACGATTCACTATTAATGGCGAGGGAAGAAAAGAAGAAAGAAACAAGTGAGGACCGAAACTTCCACAAAGCTGGAGCTTGAAACTTTCAGAATCGTTAGGTCTGGGCAATTGTGGGGGAGGCTAGGCCATTGAAGGTAAGGCGCGACTCAGAGCTCACACGTGATGTATCCACGTGGGACATACCGTCATCGGGTTTATGATTGGTCGACACCCACGAGAGCAAGCCTGGGATAAAGGTACCGGCTCAATAGATTCACAATATCGACATTGTAGTCACCCATTAGTCCGCAATGGACACGTTTCGTCTCATTGGGATACAGTCTCTTTTCAGTCGAAGAGACAACACGATGTCCAAGTCAATCGCTGACTTTGACCTCCATCATGGCACCTCCTGGCTTCGCACCTCCAAGTTACTCGCACGATCGTATTCCGACGCGTCTAGTGCATAAAAACGCCCCGCCTCTAGGTGCAGACACGAATGGCCGTGCGTACCTCATCTTCTTCTCATATCTCGGACTTACCGTCTCCCTCACGACATTCATCATCCACAGGATCTTGAGAAGCTACAACATCCGCTCAAGGTCAACAACAGCAGAGATACCTTCGAGGCAGCGCGTACGGCTGTTTGTAGTTCTATCGGTATGGAGCGTACTCACAGTGTGGTACTACGAGATACAATACTTCAAGGTCTCGTACGAAGCATGGATGATGTGGCGATCATACTACGATCTGACTCCGGACCAAATGCACTGGGGCCTGTGGCTAAAGGAGACGTCGTTGTTCAAGGAGGCTTGGGAAACGGCGGTCGTGGGAAATGCAAGATATTGGTGGACGTCCCAGATCTTTTTCTTCGCTTGCGGCTTGGGTCTCAGCCTGGAACAGAGAGGTAGGATACTTTCAAATGGTGTTGTCTTTGCAGAGGCTAACGGTGGCAGGAATTCGACGAGGTATAAAGCATACATGGGCGTTCATGCTCCTGGGACAAGTCTGCTCAGTCAGCTTCGCCACGAATCTGTATCTCATCAACCTCCTCGTGAGCCCGCCGCCGCCGCCTCCTCCTCCGTCATCAGTAAGTATTTACAGACGGAAGTGGCTGGGTCCATGGCTCATCAGCCTGCTTATGATCATCTTCGTCTTGGGTCCAGCATATCTCCTGGCTGATGAGCATTACTGGTTTCATCAAACCGACTTCTTGCCTATGATTCTCACACCACACATTGCTCTACTGGTGCTTCCAGTCGCCCGAGCCTTCCTACCCGGGAAGTTCTTCACCGATTCTAATGTTGAGTTCGCCGGTACTGTGTATAAGTACATATGGAGCGCGACAATCTTCGGAGGCGGGCTGTTGACTGCAAGGATGACAGCGATATCGTACAACTTCAGCGGCTTTCGCGGCATTTGGGACGCCTTGCTCGAGTATCCCGCTGTCAGCAGTATTGCCTTCGACGTCATATTCTGCTGGGTCACCTGGGCTGCGTGGTGGGGTATCCAGCGACGAAACACCGGCGAGGTGCTGAATGTGGACGAGGACGAGGACGAGAAAGCCGAGGGCTGGGCTGCGAGCTCAACGAGGGCCGTGTCTGCGCGCGACGAGAGCGGTGTCCGTCGTCGCTAGCACGGCGGATGCGGAAAGAAGACGCGGATTCTAACGATGGGGTGTCGAAGCGCATAGTTCCTGCCCCGTTTTGTTGCGATCTAGAGGGGAATTCGATTAGACGTTTTTCCTATCAGTTGAGGAATCAATGTTGATCCTGCGTATATTGAATGCGATGGCTTGTGAAGAGCAGTCAAGGCTGGGTGTTGTTGAGGGCGTGTGTAAACTATCTTCGGTGACGTCGGACGCTAACCGCAAGGGGTGCAGCAGCCTGCTCTTCTGCCTCTCAACTCGACCTCTTCCGACTCTCTCCTTTCAAAGGACAGTTTCCAACACATGCTGTATCTCCCCCAATGCATGTGATTTCGTTAAATGCCACCACTCTCCTGATCACGATCCCAAATCCCAAAGAAGCTGCTCAGTAAGCCAACACGAACTCCCATCCAATACTCTCGATATTGCATCACAATACATATCCGAGCAAGTCTTATCGATGGTTATCGAATTTCTCCAAAAGAAGCTACACCGTACCCACAAGCTGCCCATGGAACTTGATCAACGATGCGGGGTGTGGCACAAACTACTGCGGCTTGTGGATCTATCAATGACCTGTTCAAGAGTAGACTCTTTCTGTTCCAGAAAACTTAGTACTAGGTCAAAATGGCGAATACGAATATGTATTGGGCAGGGATGATTCCGAGCTCGGGATTTACTGGACCAGAAGGCGATATCGTTGTATGGGTGAGATTGATCGGCGGTTAACGCTCGTGACCTTCTGCGGTGAACATTGTTAATCCACCGTCGCAAATGGAACGTATAAAAGAGAAGAGTTAAACACGTCCACTCATCAGGCATCCGACCTTCAATCCGGAACACCTCCATCCAAACACACCGCACCCAACCGCCACCATGAAGTCCGCCATCCTGGTGCTCACCCTCGCCCTCACGGTTCTATCAACAGCCCAATACGTCAACCAAAGCGCTCCATTCCATCTCTACCTTGGCTCCGAAGACCCGTCTGTTAACGGCTCCACCCTTTCTGCCTGCCACGTAGGCGCTGGTATCGAATCACTCTGCGTATCAGACAGCAACTCCACCTCCAAACCCGACCCAACACCACCCTCAACGTTCTACTTCAACACCTCCGATGCCATAGGTGCACCAGGGCCAGGCCTAGGTCAGCCTGGTACTCTTACATATTGGCTACGTACCTCGACGGATCCCATTCCTTCTTCAGTCACGTTTTGGCTCGATCCAGTTACCAACTATGCATTGCCGTTGCTGTACCCGGGAACTAGCTATGCGCAGACGCTGGCTTTCGACGACGGGGATAGGCTGAGCGTAACGGGGTATGTGGACTACACGGCCGACCCGCCCAAGTCTGGAGTGTATAAGGCGTACTACCGTTGGTATAGCTGTCCGACTTACTATTTGGGGTATCAGTATGTCAATTTGGTTTGGGGCTTGGGTGACGTGAAGCCGGAGACTCCGGGTTGTGTTGCTATTATCATTGCGAGGGTTTTTATTTGAGCATATCTAGGAAGGGATGCGTTGTGGGATTTGAAAGGAATGTAACGTGTTCGGCCTGCAGCTGAAATCGGAGATAGACCAATGAACACAAAGAGCAAAATTTGTTGTTGTCCGGACTAACAGCCGTGAATTCACTTACGTCTTGTAGCAAAGACTTCCAACGAAATCAAATCAGCGCGGAACTACGACTCCAAATACTTTGGTACCAAGTAGAGCGATGCTTATAGGAGGAGATCAAACACGTAACTAACATTTTTTATATTGATGACTGGAGTGACATTATTGTCGGCTACAAAGGCGGAAACAGTGAATAGAAAGAGGAGAGAGAAAGTGATGAGCTCCATCTCGAAGGTAGCGGTCCAACTCACGTGTGGTTGTTGATTCGAGCTGGGAGGTTAGTAGACCAAAAGAACACCTTTAGAAGTTCAAAAAGGATAGAAAGTGCTTTCCGACTTTAGTGCTTGTTGACTGAAGCGATTCAGCTTTGCTATCCCATGGAGTGCACGCAGAGATGCAAGGAGGCTCGAACAGTCACAAGAGCGTTGTTGATGAATACACTGGGGTCATTCCCGGCCTTGGTAGAAATTAAAAGTGCAAGTAAAAGGACAATGGGCCGATTTTTACCAGTTGTGGCGTACTGAAAGAATGTACGATGGCGTTAAACTGTATGGCTCGTCAGGTCCACTTCATCATCACACTCTACGTCGACGTCAACAAACAGTCGACATTTTTGAGCTTTGCCGACTTTTCCTGCACTACTGGTGATATAGACGCATGGCCACGATGGCGCTTTCCGACCGTCCCGGAACGTCGCTCCAGCCGCAACTTTAGTACCTTCGTACGATGCCGTCATAGTCACCTCCAAAAAAACCTTCAGATTTACGGCCGACGTACACCTCTTTCCGAGTGTTCTGGAGAGCATAACCGCCGTGCTCGTAACAAACAATCAGGGCTCGTTCAATCGCCTCTCGAGAACGAGATCGCTGCCATTCCTTAATATTCACTCACAATGATACCCTCCAAAGCTGCTTTCCTATCACTTCTCATTCCTCGGTTGGTACTCTCGCAATCCTCTTCTTCCTCCTCCTCTTCCCCTACATCTCC
The DNA here is from genome assembly GCA_019202945.1 of Corynespora olivacea. Classification (NCBI taxonomy): domain Eukaryota; kingdom Fungi; phylum Ascomycota; class Dothideomycetes; order Pleosporales; family Corynesporascaceae; genus Corynespora; species Corynespora olivacea. The sequence goes on from JAGQEM010000004.1 coordinate 148,562, forward strand.
ACAAACACCCGTCGCTGTAGCCAGCGAGGTGGCGAGTTCCGTCTCTCTCGCATCGGTTTCCCCAATAATCTCATCTTCGTCACACACTTTCCTCGGCATCACCGGAGCCTCGAGACCCGGCGCCTCAACCGCATCTACTGTAACGGTTTCAACGTCTCTCGGCCCGCAAGCCACCACTACGCGGCCATGCAACGGCAACGTCGGCTTCTGCAGCCGCAAGTACAGCAATGTGTCCATGGTGGTAGCCCACAACAGCCCATTTGCCGTACCGCACAATGCGGCTTCCAACCAAGTCTACACGGTGCTGCCGCAACTTGAGGATGGCATCCGGGGTCGTACGTAACGTCCGTCGGGTGGTGCGATGGACGAATCCGTCTGATCAAGAGAGCAGTGCAGTTCGAAACCCACTATCCGAATGCCAGTGCCGGCCTCCACCTCTGCCACACATCCTGCTCCCTCCTCGACGTCGGAACCCTCGAAGCCTATCTCACCACCGTCGCCGGTTGGTTGGAGTCCAACCCTTACGAAGTGATCACCATCATGATGGGCAACGACGATCGCGTGCCACCGTCGACGTACCTTTCCCCGTTCCAGAAGTCGGGGATCTTGTCTCACGTCTACACCCCCGGTGGTGGTGCCTCCCAATTATTGACCCTGGACGAATGGCCCACACTCGGCGAGATGATTCTGCGGAACAGGCGAGTGGTCGTCATGCTCGACTATCTGGCAAATCAGACCGAGGTGCCTTGGTTGCTGGATCAGTTCGCGTATCAATGGCAGACGCCATTCAGCCCGACAGACCCCGCATTTCCATGTACCGTGCAGCGTCCACCGAACCAGGCAGAAGCCGTTTCGAGAAACATGACCTACATGGCGAACCACAACCTTAACATCGATGTTCAGCTGTTGGGCCAGGATATCCTGATACCCGCATACACGTTATTGGACGAAGTCAATGCAGTGTCAGGCAATGGAAGCTTGGGCCTCCATGTTGATAATTGTATCGCTATGTGGGGTAGACCGCCAAACTTCCTGCTGGTGGATTACTACAATGCAGGGAACTTCAATGGATCCGTCTTTCAGGTAGCAGCGACGGCGAACGACGTTCCATACGAGCGGGATTCTTGCTGTGATGGAACAGGTGCAGCGAGTGACGCAATACGTATTGAAAGTGGTCGGCTCAGCTACCATGGGCTTGTGGTTGTTGGCGTTCTCGCTGTGGCGGTGTATTAGAAGCTGCTTGCATCTTCCCAGTCCCAGTCCACTCATGCTCAATTCATGTTCTTCACATGTACACTCGAACCAAGAAGCAGACAAATGGTAAAGATACCAGCGCACACTTGTGCGGAAGTGTTGATATATTACGACCTTTGGTTATGGCCTGGTAGTACATTTAAAGACACCCCCCCCCCCCCCATTCATCCGAGAAAGGAAATATGCTCCAGAGTCGTGTCGATGCCCAGATACCCTATCCTCATACCCTCCGATACGAAATCAGACAAATTAAAAGAAAAAAAAATCTACGTCCTAACCGGACGTAGAAGATTAGACTGCAGCACGATAAACCAGTTCGCGCATGCGAGAAAGAAGAAGCGCGTCGAGGAACAATAAGAGAGAACGCCGCGCTACTTCGGGTATCCAACCGCTGGAACATGAAATGTCGTAATTCGAACAGAGAGCGTAAGCTCGACGAAAGACAAAGGAAAAGTACACGGCCGACTTGTCAGTATCGTGGCCTTTCGCAGTTTCCACCAAGACTTCCCCATGCAGCAAGCACGTCTTCGCTGACGCTGCACCTGGCCGAAGATTCCTTCTTCATGCTGCTCATACTCCCGACACGGCTCACCGTCCGGCTCGATTGGCGCTCATAAGGATTGCGGATCGGTGATGAAGTGCGCATGGACGTGATGCTGTTGTGTCGACCGTTTGATAGACCAATAGTAGAAACAGATAACGAACTCTTGCGGAGCGAACTCTTCCTGGGTATCTTCGGCTGCGGCGGACTGGGGTCGACGAAAGTGGACATCCGGGTGGAGGCCCCCGAAACTGGGACTGGTTCACGGGTAGCTCTGGTGTTGATCTTCGGAAGGAGTGGCATCGGTGCATCGGTGCCACTGGATGCTGTACGTCGACGATGACGATTTGCATGCGAGTCTTCTGCTTTGATGCTGCCAGTTGGTGCATCGATAACACCTGTCGTAAGCACAGCTACGTCGTCGTTGTCATCGCTATTACACGAGGGTTCGCTACTGGCCACCTTGACCAGGACCTCGGATTCGCCATTGCGCAAGCCAGGAGTAATTGGAGATGGTATTGGAGAGGGATGATCGGTTGTTGCTGGTGAGGCAATGCTCACCGTATGCGGTGGGGACGGGAAGCAAGCATCAAGTGGAGAGAATTCAGGCGGTGGCGAGAGGCGGTGCGCAAGTCTGATTTCATGATTCGACCTCTGCCGTTCTGCCGCTCTGCTACAGGAAGAACTGTCGCGAAGCATGCTGAGATTAACCGTCGGCTCTCTACTTATGATTGAACGACCACGGGAGGGAGCAGAGAGCATGGGTGTCTGAATTGGAGCAAGCGATTTCCGGCTGGGCTTCTTCCTGGTCTCCACAACCCGCACGGGACTGACAGGAGGGCTCTCCGGGGACAGGAAAGCTGAAGTCCGATAATTCTTCTGCTTCGACTCTGGTGGCGTTATCTGGCGAATGACTTCCTCGTGTTTAATCGCCGTATGGTAGCCGTCAACCCAGCTTTGCTGCACCATGGCAGCTCTCTTCTTACGCAGAGCTTCCAAAAGCGCTTCTTCCTCGGGCGTCACAGCCATGAACTTCTGAGCTTCGGCACGAGACTGGGGTTCACTGATGGACGTGCGGACACTGCGTGCAGGCGGTGATTGTGGCGCAGCAGTCTTTGGTCTTGTGTCTTCATCTTCGCCTTCGCGTATAATTGACGGTTGTCTGAGATGACTCGACCTCCTGCCCCCGCCGTTGAAGCGTGGAAAGTGCTGCGGTACATATGGTTCCGGCGTGTACACGACTTCAATCGTTGCAGCGCTTGTTGACGTTGATAGCATGCTAAGCTTCCCCGCTGACGGCCTTCTTGAATTGGTTGGTCGCATTGGAAATGCTTGGGCCTGGCCAATGACAGCATCCTCGTGATCGTCGGTGATGGCGATGCTCTCACGGACGGTGGCCTTCTTCCTGGCTTGGGTAGAAGTGTCGATTTCGTCCTCATCTTCCGAGGAGGAGAACGACAGAACACTCAATTTCTGCAAGTTGCTCTTGGAGAAGGATGAATCCTTGGTTTTCGAAGTTGCTTGCGATGTTTGACTCTGGAGTGAATACTGGCTTGGCGAGCTCAGACGAGGAGCCACCGAAGCGTTGGTGGGGGCGGAGTGCCCCTTCCTCGGATCAAGCCCATGTTGAGAAGCGCGTGGCTCCTGCGGTTTTGATGCATCGCTGCCCTGCAAAAGACGACCAAGCGAGCTCTTCCGTCGAGGGGCAAGATACTGGCCAGTTGGCTTGGTTTTTACAGGTGTTGGAGCATGCATACGACGACGCTCCTCCTCGTCCATCTCGTCGCTTTCCTCGTCCAACCCGTCGAACCAGTGCTTGATGCCTTGTGGAGGTCGTCGTACGTTGACCTTGTCATTGTTGTACGTGTCGCGCTTGTACAACCGAGAGGGTGACGTCGACCTTCCAGGATGTGGCAACACGGTCTGCTGTGGCATTGGCTTTTTCAATTTTGCATGTCCTCCCAGGGTCGGCGTAGGCTCACGTGTCATGGGGCGAGGGAAGTGGTCGGACATGGTGGACATTGCCGTGGGTGAGTTTACCATTTTGCTCGGCGAGAGAAGGCCTCCCTCATACGGCAGCAACACACTGCTCCTCGGTTTGGGAAAGAGCTTGGACAGATCCAGCCGCGACGGCTTGCCCTTCCGATGGTCTTCCTCGGCATTGTGTGAGGAGCCGTGGGCCGAGGGGCTGCGTGCATGCCCTTCTTCGCTGTAGGGCACGATCTGGGGCTTCCCCTTCCTGAGCGCCCTATCCCGCACGGCAGAGTCGGAGGTTTGCTGGGATATTGCCAGCGGCGAGCTCTGAGGGTCGTAGTGGGAACGTATGGTTGCATCCGAGGCGTGGGGCCGTAGCTGCCGGCTGAACATGCTCGAGACCGAGGTCGGGCGTTCGCTTCCATTGTATGCCATGCCCGGGGAAGGGAGGATGTTGGACGATGCTCGGTTCGACTGGTTCGGGCGCCTGGGAGGCAGAAAGTTCCCGTCGTCTGTCCTGGCGTCGTGGTCCGATCCCGTGTCCGAGATGGTGACGGTCATGTATCCGGGGCTGGGGGGGACGCTGGTCTGTCGCGAGCCCGGGCGAAAAGGCGGGCCTGCGGTGCCCAGCACGCGTTGTGCTTTGGAGTAGGCCGAGGAAGGGTCGTCGTAGCGGAGGGGGTGTTCGCGGACGGAGGGCATGGACGAGAGGGAGGGCATTGGAGCCGATTCCTTGCTTTTGGTCTCGGCATGGTCCCCTTTGGCAAATGACCTGCGGCCCGGCAAGGGGAAGGAAAATTTGGAGCCCCGATGGCGTCCCATGGTGTCGTAAGTTGTAAGGGTGGTTGCTGACGTGGAAATCCTGACGTCTGAGTCGCGGGCGTTCGGCCTCTATCGACTCGGAGGCATTGGGCCTGCGTGGGCCGGGATCGGTAGACGGACAGGCCGGTAGAGAGGCCGACGGGGGTGTCACGCTTTCGAAGGTTGGCGTGGAGGGATGAGAGAGGGAGTCGATTCGCGCGGCGATGTTGGGGGACGCCGCACCGCACAGGTGGAAAAGGCAGAGAGGAGGTAGAGGGAACAGGTGGAAAAAAAAAGCGGTTCGGAGCTCCTCAGGCTCCTGCTCTGTGCTCAGCGAGGAGACGGCTCCTGATCGCTCGGACAATTGGCAGGCCGAGCTCGCGCAGGAGATGCATGAGCAGGAGTGTTGGGCGAAAGGGGGAGAGGGCTGCCGGGTGCGGTGCGATCAGGAGGAATACCTGTTCTTTGTATCGTGCCATGTATGCTCCGCGCGCTGGGGTGGTTCTCCATGGTGGTTCGTCACCTGCCCTCAAATCCGACATGCTAGCATGAACCTAGACAACGCAGGGGACCGGTGCGGCACGGCGCATTATTGGTGCTGTTGCTTGCCTTCACCCTGTAATGATGGGCGGCTAGGGGCTGCGTTCCATGGACCCCCCGTTTCTGCGGGAGGGGGCGATCGCTACACCTGCGTCGACGGTGACGGAAGCATTTTGTCCTCGTCCATGACGCTGGATACATGGTAGACCGGTATGTCCTTGCAGCACGCCCGTCCGTGGTAAGAGAGCCGATGGCGCTGCAAGATATCTTGCGCCATGTTCTCCATTCTACATATATTCCCTCCTCCATATTCCCTCCCCATGCGGGCAGCCTGTTGGCGTTTCATCTTGAACATGCTGCAGTGCCACCCCAACTTCCCAAGCCCAAGTGAGATGGGGCTGAAAAAGCAAGCTCGCACGACGGAAGCAAACTGACCTGATGATGGAATCCGCAACCCGGGGACGGCAGCTTGCCGTACTTGCAGGACTGGTGGCTCCTGTCGGCCTGCTTGTCGATGGAACGTGGCAGTAGGTAGAGAGCCATCCTCAGGCCGTCGCTTCAGCTCACCACGATACAGTACTTACTACATACTGCATGCAGGATCTTTTCCTCCACAACGGTACGTACAGCCATGACAACCCACGCATAACGTTTGACACTAAAACCACCGTCGAGCTGCCTGGATACTCAAGGTTTGACCCTGAATCGGCACAAGCCGGCGCCACCAATCAATGACCTGCAAAGGGGACTGCACATCGCCATTCCACATGATCCATTATCATACTATGCATATAGTATATACTCCGTTTGCTCATGCTCGCCACTTCGGCGAACCAGGGTGCTTTAAAAGTGATGCTACGACTACTGCACCATAGCCAAGAGGACGAGGACGAGGACGAGGACGAGGACGAGGCCGAACGAATCTTGCAAACTATAGACTACGAAATACAGACGCCGCAATCATGTACATGGACCTTGTTCACGACCTCCCCTCATCGTCACAAAACACCCGAGCTTTTCCGTCACATGGTCCCTCTCCATGCTCTTTGAGAAACAGGCGGCTGCCCTTCAAGCTGCGTATTGCGTGGGTGTGGCATTATCATCGGGCTTGTCAAGGATCCAGGCATGGCGTGTGGAGATCATCGGAGTCCTCAGGCGCGTCTCATCAAGAAAGTCTGCTGGCAGCTTACGTTTCGGGCTCGCGACGACGCAATTGCCGGTAGGCTGGATCTGATAAGCAGCCATTAGCATCCCCTTTTGTATCTGTATAGCAGACCAGGTCAAAACCTACAAACTTCTCGATATCCCTCAAGGGATTGAAATACTCCTTCCAAATCCTCCGTGTAGCATCCGGGGACCTGTTTATGTTTACGCTGCTGACCTTCTTGGACTTGGATTTCGCAACTGTGACAAGCTGTTGGTCCACAAGCTTATATACTGCTCTGGACACGTCCTTGGTCGTCTTGTATCCTAGCCTGGATTAGCCATGAACGGACAAGCAAACGAGTAGGAAAGTTTACCAATGGCCCTGGCCAGGTCCTGTATTGTGCTGTATTCTTTACCTTCGAGAGCGTGCATGACACGGCGTATCATGGCCAGCTCACCCATTGGCACGGCGCCAGCTTCTCCAAACAGACAGCCGTAACATGCGTGGATGTGGGGAAGTTGGTTGCGATTGGACATGTCGTATCCATAGCACACTTGATGCTGCCATGAATCGCAGTACGCGCAACAAAGCTGCTACAGGTTAAGATGACGAACAAAATCCGTACAGTTCAGAACGGCAACTTACCATTGCATGATCGTCTTTAGACTCCACCGCACATTGACATTTGATAGCATCTCCTGGGCTGGGCTTCGAGCGCTCGATCCGCTCGTTGGGAGGTGGAAGGAGAACGCTCCGGTTCTTCTCCATTCGTCGTAGCGTGACGTCAGAAAACGTAGTCTTCTGTTGTGCTACGCGTAGCTCTGCGACGTTTTGGGTTTCCTGCCAGGGGCTCGCGTGCTCAGGTTCTCGGAGCTATACCAAGATCAGTCTCGGCACCATACTCGACAAGATAATAGTGGCTTACCATGCCTGCTAGAGACTTCTTCACGGACTGCTCCTTGCTTCGAGTACGCAACACTGGGGCATCGATGGGATTCGGCGGCAGAAGAAGACTGTTAGCGCTCTTTGGCAAAACAGTCTCGTCAGTGCTGGGCGTTGGTGCATCAACAGTCCGCCCAGCATGCATTGGTTTGGTTCGAGACGTTGAGTCTTCAAGCTTGTTGCTGTTGTCGGTATTTCGATGGGAAAGGGAGGGTAGCATGCTGGTAGAGGGATTGCTCGCATTATCGAAAAGCTTCATCCGATGCACAGGCTGCCCATACTGCAGACCGTTTGGTAGTGGCGGTCCATTCCCCTCAACGTAGTGCATACGTAAACGCACCCTTTGCGTGCCCACGTCAACGTTGCCGCAATTTGCCGTAGTTGTCTCGAAACCATCGATCGGAAAGCTGACGTATGTGTCGTCCGCCGAAGGCTTGAATCCCGTAGGTTGATATCCATGCGGGCGCCTATCATTCCACAGAAGAACGAACTTGACGCAACAGCGAGGGGGCAACATTCGCGTTGTGGCCTGGATATCGACCATGTTCCTTACGACGTTGCTCAGAGCATAACGTGCATCATGCAATGTCACCTTCTTGATATTCGGACCGGTGAAGTCGATAGACACCTGTCGCCCAACATCAGTCCGAAGGCCAGGCTCTGTGTAGTCGAAACAGAATGAATACAGTTCCAGAGCCTGGTCCGGCTTGTCTGGGCTCTCGTAGATGGTGAGCTGGAGTTCGCCCAAGTATCCGCAGTTGATAGCATCAAAGACACCACTCTCCTGGATTGCTGTTAGCCCTGCTGGCCATCAAGCCATGCTGTTGCGACCAAGTCTGGAGACACGTTGCAGAGACAGATGGGAACAGATGGGAACAGATGGGAGAGCTTACCAGCCGGTAAATGATATCGTCAACAGACGCGTTCACACCCCTCTTTAAGATTGACATGTTGAATCCTTTTCGGGCAAGATCTTCTTCGCCGCTGGTGAGCTCCTTGTAGGAACAACGCTTGTTGATGTGCGTATAGTGCATTGCTTTAAAGCAATCTTCAGGCAGAAGGTCCCTACCCCTGAGTATTTGACTCACAGAGGCGTACAGGAAGGTCTGGACGACTTCCGTTTTCTGCTGCACCGACATTTCCTGGTCCATCGACACAGCTGGTTGCTGGACTGCAGACTGGGCAACCGGTGCCTGTGCCTGTGCGGGCCTCGTAGACGCACGACGCCCATCCATGGTATCGAGACGGCTGCCGGTACTCGAGAACTCTTCGCGAAGTTCAATCCAGTACGAATGGCTGGGGAAAACGGACCGCAGATGCGAGGTGAAAAAGAGATGGAGCACTTGAGGTGAGGGACCAGGCGACGTTTAGTAGCATGCAGGAAGGAGCAATGGAGGCAAGCACGACACACCAGTCGGGACCCATTGCGCGCGTGGGCAGAGGACCAGCTATTCCGAACCTGTGGAAGCCGATGGAAGAAACGACCATGATTGCCATGGAGTGTAGAGGGTTCCAAGGGTTTGTCGGGTAGTTGTCGGGTAGTTGTCGGGTAGTTGTTGTGGAAATGTTCAGGGCTGTGACTGGAACGGGATGGTGTGGTCTCAGCGAGTTTCGGACGGTTTGCAGTGACCAGCATTTCTCCCATCTAGCGAGGACAGGATTTCGAACGGTGTGTGGCAATAAAGTGCACAGAGGCCGATGGCGCGAAGAAGTACGGTCGCCATGAAGTCGTCCACAAGACGAGGCTACGATTGGTGGACGGCGGGTCGCACACTATACCTGTGCAAGGTCTGGATGGCCCAGATTGCTTGCGCAATACATGCACACCACGAGGCCAGCGGAAGCTTCTATCTACGACGTCTGTTTCCTGGGCCGTGGCTGTCTGCGTTGATGATGCAATTTCACGGAGAGACAGAGACTCGAGGGATGCCTGCTGTCGTCGCGTCCTTCGCGTCCATGCCAAGCATCCCGAAGCAATCCAGAGACAACGGCAGGACGCGAAAGGTGGCAAGGCGGCAAGGCGGCAAGGCGGTCGACGAGAGGCAAATTCCAAGCTGCGCGTAGTTGGGCTGAGGGTGGACGGCGGCGCGGTGCATCCGTGCCATCTACGGTGATGGGAAAGCGGAGCAGCTCTCAGGGAGAAACGAAGCGTGAATCGGATATAAATGGATCATGACAGTGGCACCCTGGCCTGACGCGCTGAACGGCCCTCCTTCTGTGCATGACGGACGTGCTGAGTGAGAAATCGAGAGGCGGGTTTGGTGAATGGGCTTGGCTGGGCTGTCTGTGCCGAGCGGACGACCTCGCAGTTGGCTTCCCCACCACCACCGACTTCCTCCTCCACGAGGCTCCCAATATCGCCACGCACGCCTGCCACCGGCCATTCACACCCCCCCTCTTCATGACAGGACCCTGAGCTTTGTGCTTCCTGGCTACTCTGCCGACCGCCTGCGTGCCGGTTGAAAGGCTTGCTCCCCACCGTCTCCTATCTCGCCAGCGTCAGCGGCGAGGGCCCCAACGAAGCACGACGCAGGGCGCGACCCCTCTCCCCCCTCTCTCGTTCCGGACACCTTGCCCAGCGACACTGTGAGCGCCCGCACCCGAGCATCTACACCGATGCCCTTGTAGGTCCAGCCACTCGCTGCGCACTCGCCTCGTGTCCAGCGTCTCGAGGCTCCCGACCCCTCCGAGCCCACGCACCGTCCCCGGCCGCATTCCCGCCCGCCCCTACCCGGAAGGCAGCGTGCCAGAGTCGACCTGCAGACGTAGAGGGAGAATTGCCAAACCGACTGGCCGAGTCCTGCACAACATGATCTCGCCAGGCCACAACGCCGAGGCTAACTCGATCTCCGCATTGCCGCACGCACAAGCAGTCGACCCATATGCTACCGTGGCACACTTGTCGATAGCACCCGCGACCACGACAACGGTGGTCACGACCACCACCACAACGACGACGCAGTTTCCGCCCATGTATCTGAATCAGCCTCGGAGCCTGCGCGAACGAGACCCAAAAGAATACCCGCTCGCTCACATTCCCGCTCCAGAGTCGATACGCAAGGTCCTGCTGGATGTCGGGGATCAGCACCTTCTGTTTGAGGAGGCAAGCGATGGAGCCGAAGCTCTCAAGGAGGTATGCTTGAGACAATCCCACAAGCTCGTCCGGGCCGCCTTTCTCTCACCCGGCGAATCGTTCACGGTCCAGTGTCACTAACCCAAGTTCACTGTAGCACGAGATTCTGCATGGCAACCTCAGTGCTGCTAATGGCAAGGTTCAGATCGTCGAATCGTTGAAAGGCAAGCCCACCTTCGCCACACCGAGCCGCATGACACAACCCAACACCGCAGTCCCCCAGCCGGCACTGCGGTCGGTGTCCGGCCGCCGAAAACGTTCCTCCTCGCCCCCATCCATTGCCGAGGCCGCCGAAATCGCCAGTCTGCACCGCCGAAGCAAGAAACCACGGCTGTCCCTTCAAGGCTATCAGCACATCGATGCAGCGGCGGCTGGCCCAAACTTCACCCCGGAGGACATGGACGATCTGGTGCCCACAACTCCCGATATTGATGCAGGCAGGTCACAGGCGATCAAAGCGTCAAGGCCCGCAAAGCGGGTGAGTCTGCGGTCGCTCTCACAGCAGGCGCGAAAGTCACAGCTGCCACCGAATTTGCAGCTCCAGGACTCTCTGGCGGGGCCTTCCAATAGCAAGCGGCCTCTGGTAGACAACCAAGACACCCTCTCTGAGGAGCATGCTGTATCGACGCCTATCATGGATGGCCCAGGCATCGCAGCTACACCCCCCATCGCAGACACGGACCTGGAGCCGGTTGGCCCTTTTGCACCGACCGACGTTCCATATGCTCAACGGCCAACGCCTCTCAATACTCTGTCTGCGCAGGACGCGAGCCTCCCGAGCCCCAGTTTGTCTCCCGTCACAGCCGCGGCGAACCTGGCTCAACAGACTAATCTCGTTGCCCCATTTCTAGGAGACGACGAAGACCCCCATGAAGTGTCGAGCTTGGACATCTCCCAAGACATATCGACCGAGCACAGCGCTTCGAAATCCTTTTCTTCGCCTTGGTCAAAGCAGATCAAGCTACCGGATCCAGACTTGAACCCCGCTTTGAATGCTCAGCTGCCAACACCCCCGACCATTATGGATATACCCACCATGTTGGCCGCTTTTGATCAGTTTCCGCAACAGATGAAGACGTATCTCATGTATCAGATGCTTCGAAGATGCCCCAAGCCAACGCTGCATTTCGTTGCCGACGTTGTCAACCCGGCGCTCAAGTGCGATTTCATCGCCCAGCTTCCTATCGAGCTCAGTTTGAATATCATCGGCTACCTTGATGCTCAGAGCATGTGCAATGCCGCCCGGGTTTCTCGGATATGGCGACAGAGGATCGATACCGATGAAGGGACCTGGAAGCGTTTGCTGGACGCCGATGGCTTTGTCTTGCCGGAGAACGAGCTGGAGAGAGCTATTGAGGAAGGCTGGGGATGGCAATATCCACAGACCCGTGAGAGTTATGAACGCGACCTCCGAACCAGCTTACCCAACACGAGGTCGGAAGCAACCACCCCTCCGACCTCTTCTGGGTTGAGCTCGTCGACCCACATGGACACCGAAGGAGCAACCGCGCGGTTATCTTCGGGCCGTCAAAAGCGGAAAACCAACACCAAACATGCCATCGGCAAGAAGCAGCGCAAGAAGGGTCCCTCGAAGGATCAGACCGCTATGTTTGCCCGCTCTCATCCTTCAAAGTTGGGGCCTTTCCAATGCGCCAATTTCGCCACCGAAGCTTTCCCCGAACCTGAAGTGGGTCTGACTGGCCTTCGCCAGATGCATCTCTACAAGTCGTTGTATCAGCGGCACCATTCCATTCGCAAGAGCTGGATGGATCCTGAGACGAAGCCGAAGCACATCGCTTTCCAAGCACACCAACACCATGTGGTGACGTGCCTGCAATTCGACACCGACAAGATCCTGACGGGAAGTGACGATACCAACATCAACGTCTACGACACCAAAACCGGCGCTTTGCGCAATTGTCTGGAGGGGCATGAAGGCGGGGTGTGGGCCCTGCAATACGAGGGCAACACTCTGGTCTCAGGCTCAACCGACCGCTCCGTACGTGTCTGGGACATTGAGAAAGGCAGGTGCACGCAGGTGTTTCAGGGCCATACGTCCACGGTCCGCTGTTTGGTCATTCTGAAGCCCACAAAGGTGGGAGAGACTCTCGATGGCCAGCCCATCATGATGCCCAAGGAAGAGCTGATCATTACGGGCTCTCGAGACTCTTCGTTGAGAGTATGGAAGCTTCCTAAGCCCGGTGAGAGGAGCATCATGCAGACGGGCCCCCCGGCGAACGATTACGACAACCCTTACTTCATCCGTGCGCTCACCGGACACCACCACTCTGTGCGTGCCATTGCCGCCCATGGGGACACCTTGGTCAGTGGAAGTTACGACTGCAATGTTCGAGTGTGGAAGATATCCACCGGCGATGTACTATACCGTCTGCAAGGCCACACGCAAAAGGTCTACAGCGTCGTCTTGGATACTGAACGCAACCGGTGCATCAGTGGGTCAATGGACAACATGGTCAAGGTGTGGTCACTCGAAACCGGAGCCTGCATCTTCACGTTGGAAGGTCATACCTCCCTCGTTGGCCTCTTGGATCTGAGCCACGGGCGACTGGTCTCGGCGGCAGCTGACAGTACGCTCCGCATCTGGGACCCCGAGAATGGACAGTGCAAGAGCCGACTCTGTGCACATACGGGTGCCATTACGTGCTTTCAACATGATGGTCAGAAGGTCATCTCTGGATCGGACCGCACACTGAAGATGTGGAATGTCAAGACGGGCGAATTCGTAAAGGATCTCTTGACGGACCTCAGCGGTGTCTGGCAGGTGAAGTTCAATGAACGCCGGTGTGTTGCAGCTGTCCAGCGGAACAACATGACATATATTGAGGTTTGTCCCCGTCCTCGTGGACCTGTTTCCTTTGAACTGACATGATTGCAGGTCCTGGATTTTGGCGCTTCGCGTGACGGTGTGCCTCTTGACCAGCGCGGAAAGCGCATTGCGGTCGGACCTTCAGGAAACGAAATTTCTGACGATGAAGAGCTGGTGGATGCGGAGCCCGCGTAGAGGAGCCGACATGGACACTTGATTAATGCGGCTACATGTCCCATGAACAGCTTCAAAAGCATATACCCCTTTGCAGCAAGTCTGGCGTTTATTCACGACGACACCATCTTTTTCACCGAATGGCAACGACATTATTACTTTTGTGCCGAGGCACGATCTTGCTCGCAGGGTTCCAGGGTATCTTTCTATCATGGCATGGTGGCATTTTCGGGATACACTTTTTTTTATGCCTACGATCTCATTTGGGCGTTCAACCGGAGGGTGGCTTGCATTCCCGAGGCGTTTGTTAGTCAGTCGTACATGCTCAGGCTGCATGCATTGATGGTTTACATTTCATTGGGAGGGGGTCTGTAGATGATAGTTTTGTCGGCCTTTGTCACTGTCGTGTACTGCAGGCATTGTTGAGCTGGATGACATACACAGTATACTATGAATTACGATGTGCACCCTTTTGGCTGTTGGATATCGACGATGCGTGCACCACAAAGGACCTGACGCCACTGGCATGCTGCCCCGCCACAAACCGAAACCGCGCTCTCCACCCTGAGACTTGACAATCATCGGCGCTGATAGATGGACGGATATGCGCAACCGACACGTGGACTCCTGATGCCGGCGTATTTCTTCCATTTGGCCTTCGAGCTCTACCCCTCACGATCGTCGCCCGAGACCACCTTCACGCCACCGCCGCAGACCGACGTCTTCTCGGACCTCCCTGCCCACAACACGTCGGCTTCCTGGTCGTCACCTCCGGTCCAGCGCCTCTTCAGACCTGCGCAGAAGCTCGAGGGAGGTCCGGATACGGCTTCGCATGCCTCCTCCAGCGACGCTGCTCGCCATCGTCTACCGCCGTCCTCCCGCCGCCGCTTCAGTCAGCGCGCGCGACCTTCGTCCTCCAAGCCCCACGATAGCCCTGTCCCGATTGTCAAGCCGCCGACCCGCCCCCCGAGGAGGACACGGAGCACGGCACACAAAGACTGGAGGCTCGATACGATTTCCATCCTGAGCATAGACATGAAGACGGCGGAAGAGGAGGAGACCACGAGGTCCCGCGCAAAGTCGCTCAAACAGCCTGCCACGAGCTCCGGCGGTCTGGCTACCAAAGGCAAATTCATACCTTCGGGTCTAAAGGACACAGAGGTGGGATGGGGTGTCGTGCACCTTTACCGCGACGGACAAGAGACGCCCGGCCTGTACGACGAGGATGCGGGAACCGAATTCGATGAGCAGGACTGCACGACGCTGTGCATACTGGCTGTGCCGTCGTATATGACGCCTTCCGATCTGCTTGGCTTCGTGGGCGAGCAGACAAGAGAGGACGTCAGCCATTTCCGCCTCATACGGACACCGAGGGCGAACAAGTACATGGTCTTGATGAAGTTCCGCCAGGCGAACCAGGCGCGAGAGTGGCGAAAGGAGTGGAACGGCAAGACGTTCAACAGCATGGAGCCAGAGTATTGCCATGTCGTCTTCGTAAAGTCGATAACGTTCCAATCCGACTCGTCCAACCGCGATCCGTCTTCCTACCCCAACCTGACCAACGACCCGTTCACGCCAGTCCCCTCAAAATCGAATCGACCCACAGCGCCTCTCCTGGGAGAGTCGAGCGTGTCCTCGCCGGTGGAAGCCCCATCCCTCGCATCGAGCCTCACAGCCAAACCACTTGCACCGCCGACGCCGTCCCTCATCGAACTCCCCACCTGCCCAGTATGCCTCGAGCGGATGGACGAGACAACAGGCCTTCTTACGATCCTCTGCCAGCACGTCTTCCACTGTGCCTGTCTCGAGAAATGGCGAGGATCGGGCTGTCCGGTCTGCCGCTACACCCAAAACGACGCCTTCACATCCCACAACCGCTCCCTGGACGGCGAGGCCCCCGACAACGAATGTTCAGTCTGCGGATCGACCGAAAACCTCTGGATCTGTCTCATCTGCGGAAACATCGGATGCGGTCGCTACGACAGCGCCCACGCCTTCGCCCACTACGAAGCCACAAGCCACACCTATGCCATGGACGTGGTTTCCCAGCACGTCTGGGACTATGCCGGAGATGGTTACGTGCATCGCCTCATACAGAACAAAGCGGACGGAAAGCTCGTCGACCTGCCTGCATCCGCGCACACGAACCCCTTTGCCAGCGGGGGCATGACAGGGTACGCCAACGACACGGTGCCCCGAGAGAAGGTAGACAGCATGGGCATGGAATATACCTATCTCCTAACCTCGCAGCTCGAATCGCAGCGCACCTACTTTGAAGAACAGGTCGAACGCGCCGTCGACAAAGCTGCAAAGGCCTGCTCTGCCGCCGACGAAGCTTCGCGCAACCTCGCAGCCCTGACCTCCAAGCTCGACAAACTCCATCTCCAATGCTCCGATGCACGCACCACCATCTCCGAGCTCGAGAAGGAGAGCGCTCGACAGGCTGCCAAAGCAACCTCGGCCGCCGACCTCGCACGCAAACTCACCAAGCAATACAAGGAGGAGCAAATCGTGAACGAAAGCCTCATGACGCGGATCAAGCACCTGGAGCGCAGGGCGGTCGAGGCCGAAGAACGCGCCAAGGTGGCGGAGATGCAGAAGGCGGACCTGGAGGAGCAGAACCGCGACCTGAGTTTCTTCATCTCGGGCCAGGAGAAGTTGAAGGAGATGCAGGGGAACGAGATCATGGGGCTGGAGGAGGGCGAGGTGCAGAGCGGATATGTAGAGGTGGGGAAGAAGGAGGGGAACGGCAGGCGAAAGGGGAAGGGGAGGAAACAGTAGCTGGTCGGTGTGCCCATCTTTGCATCTTTGGAGTTTTGGGATGAGCATCATCACATCATACCGGGTTGGCACTAGGGCGTAATCGTTTTTGAGATACCCAATAGAGACAGCTTTGTCCTGGCTAGGACTGCAATACATCCCTCATGCCATCTCGTCTCATTTCACGCATGCATGCACACATACGCCACGTACTCCTCACCTCACATCTCACATCTCACACGAGTGCACAGAAGGAAGTCTCAAAACGATGCCACACATTCTTTCCCACTTAAATCCATGAACCAATCCAACACCCACCCCCAACCGACCAACCGTTAGGAATATATATAGTACTATACACGAAAAGGAACAATGAAGAGTCAATCGTAATCGCCAATCATGACATGATCGTGCCTGTCGAGTTCCATGCTGTCCGTTACGGGTCGTTCAAGTCGTGTCGTTACCGCCTTTGGAGAAGGAAAGAGAAGGCCAGGACCCCAGTCGTTCCCGTTTGATGGTCAAGAGAGGGGGCGGCAGAGCAGGGGAAGGAAAAGCAGAGGTAAGAAATAGGAAAACTGCCAAAACAACGCGCCTGATATCCAAATGTATCCGCCCATTTCGTGATCCTGAAGCGCCTGATGGGGTGGATTGGTGAGGTTCCAAAGAGTCGACAAGGCGATATACTGTTTTGGTGGCAGACCGATTCAAGGGCGTCGAGCCCGTATCCAAGAAGCGGCCTGGGACTTGAACATGTGTGGAGAGGCTAGGACGAATCCAACGAAGCCTCCACGATAGGGCATCAATGGTCATCGAAGACCCAAACGAACTCTTCAATTCCAGTCGTCATCAACCACTCTCTTGCCACCAACATCTTTATCGAAACCCAAGCCCAAGCTCGATCCCAAGTCCATTTTTGGAGCTTGGATCTGTGGCGGAGCCTCCTTCTTCTTCGTTGGGCTCTGCTTGACCGGGCTGCCAACACCAGGTTTGCCATCCGGCGGTCCCATCCTTACATCGCGAACCTCCCAACCGTCTTCCGATGCAGCGCCAATCCATACCTTTACCGCGTCGTGCACAGCACCGTAGTACTTTGGGTTGCATGTACGTAGGTGTCCCATCACCTTCTCGAAGCCGGAGATCTTAAGTTCAGCTCGGAAGGTGTTGCGTGCTTCGCGGGTGGGAAGGCTGGCGAGGATACCGTTGAGGAGGTCAAGGTGGGTTGCGATGTAGTTGGTTGCGTCCCATTCCACACCTCCGACATAGGGTGCGGCAGGTACGATGGCGCGAGGCCCTGGGAAATGAGCCTTCGCGTACGGAATAGGGGTCTGAGATTGAGCCGGCAGCGGGACGACATTGAGATGATGAATGAAGATCCAGAAGACCTCCTTGGTGACGTTCGTGATCTCCTTGCACCATATCTGGTAAGGGCGCGGTTGGTGCATTTGGAGGATGAAGGGAACCGTGGAGGATTCCTTTTCCTTGACCGGGTCCTTCAGTAGTTTCATAAGCTCTGCGCCACGGGTAGGCAGCTCCTCCTGCGGGGCGCAATCAAGGTGCGCGAAGACGATCTGGATGATAAGCTCACGCGTAGTGAACTCGCTCGGACCCTTGTGCTCTTCGTCGAACAGCATGCCGAGCAAAGCTGGGAAAAGTGTCGATGAGATTTCCGCGAACTGCTTAAGAGCGGAATCGGTTGTGCATAGGCCTTTGAGGCATCTCAACAGCTCGTGAAGCAGAGTATCCTCGTGGTCCTCGCGCCACTCAACTTCGAGGATCCGGCGCAGTAAACCAACCAGCTCGGTCATTCCCCCCTCTTCGATGAATTGATTGACCCATTGCACAGTCTCATTTCGCAGCAGGAGACGAAGCCTGTGAAGCTTGCCTACCTCGACGTCCTGCGGCTTTGGCGTCTTCTTCAGGTATGAGATGAACTCATCGGGGTTCACAGGCTTTGAGCCCTTCGACACGGACCGCTGCGAAGCGTTCGAAGCCAATGATCGGGACGATGGCGATTTCTGAAGCGACTTCGTGGACGCAGCGTCACCCTTCTGCTTCTTGATGGGAGAATCCCCCCTGTTGAAGTGGAATGTTCTGCTCCTGGGTCGTTCACGCTTGGAAGATGCGCCCGAGGTAGTCTCTGTCGGGACCTTCTCATCCTCAATCGAACCGTCGTGTGACTTTGCAGACCTTGAAAGGATCGGCTTGCTCGAAGGCTTCCCGGCAGTTGTGGCAGCATTGCCGGATGGTTCTCGTGAAGCAGTCGACGTATCCAACTTGTGAGTTCGGACAAAATCGGCCTTGACTTCCAGCTTCAGCGTGCGCATCTGTGCGCGTTGGTGGGTAGGAATATTTCGCGACTCCTATTGCGGCGTTAGTTCGTGTCCAAGCCGATTGCGCAGTTCACTCACCAGCACGGATTCGAATTCAGCATCGACCATCTCAGGGTCGAGCTTCGTGGGCGACAATGGGGCGGCGACACTCTGGGTTGGCGACGGCCTGGACTTGCCGTTGAACGCAGCCACGGCAGCCATGACACGGCTCTGCCTCTTCGCGGTCGTCTGTGCCGCCTTGTTTGGGCTGCTGCCATCCCTGCTCTTCTCCGAGCTGGTACGCCTGAGCATGCCGCGGGTCTTGACACTCTTTGGCGAAGTGCTCTCCTTGATACGTTCCTCGTTTCCCTTTGTGTCGCCCAGCGGTACTCTGTTGTTGCTCCTCTTGCGAGTCCACGTCTCGAGCAGGGTTGTCGTCGACCCTGCGCCTGGGATGAAGAGAGACTTGGGGCGTTCCTTGGTCTGCTGCTTATGCTGAAGCGACGGCTGTCCATAGTCGAAGAAGTTGCGCTGCTTGGACGGGGAGTAGTCGGGGTATGAGTAGATGGCAATCTCCTCTTCGATGCTTTGCCGTCGGTCGTTGAGCGGGACCTTGCTTGTGGCTGCGGCTTCCTGCAGCGGTCGCGAGCTGAACTCGGCCCAGATGGGAGTGTGCGGCGGCGCGGCGGCGTTTGCCGAGCGCGGCGGCGTGGTGTTCTCCTTGTCTTTGCCCGGTGTCTGCTTCATGTCCTTGGACTGCTTGCTCTTGCCGAAGAGGCCGACGATGTTGGCCGACGACTTGGCCTTCTTCGGGCTCTTCGCCGTGTCCTCGCCGCGTGTCCGGCTCGGCTCCCTGGACCTGCTGTCCTTGGCCCTGTCCCTGTCCTTGTCTCTGCCCATTGCGCGCAGCGATACCGAGCTCAGCGTCTTCTTGTGCAGGCCCTTCGCGGGGCTCGATCGCAGCTCCTGCGGCTTGCCCGGGGAGTTTGTAGGAATCGTCTGCGTCTGCGTCTGGGCGCTGGCACCTCGCATCTGGCTGTGCGGGTGGTCGGGCGGGAGCAGCAGCGCAGCGGGATGGCATGGGCGACCGTCGGGCTGGCCGCCAGCGGGTGCAGTGGCGATCGGAGGCTCACGCCTGCTGCTGCCCTTGGACGGCATGATCGACATGAGGACCGACGACTTGTTCCGCCTGTGGGTTGCGGGGGCCGGCGCTGCCATGTTGAGGGTGGACGGTGAGTAGCGTGAGGTGGAAGAGCTGCTACAGCCGGAGGACTGCGGCCATATGGCGACGTGGAGGCTCGAGCTCGAGCCGAGTAAACAAATGCCGCCGTTGCCAGGGCTACCGCGCGCTAGTCGAGCGCGGGGAAGGCGCGTGCGCCACCACGCCCCTCGAGTCCTCCCCACCCACCGCAAACGGAAGCAGTTGCACGCAAACCATGTGTCCGCCGCTCGTTGGAGGTGCGGCGGTGAAAGCCATGCACGGTCACTCCTTTGCATTGGCCTCCGGCTCGGGCACGACAACATGCTCGTGCACCCACGTCTCCGCAATGGCCTCCCCCTCTCTGTAGGGCTTCATGTACATGCCAACCCTGTGGGCAGCCCAGTCCCGGCTGTGCTCTCCGCCATCGTGAAGCGGGATGCTGTACATCTCCACGGCCTCAGTAGCCCATATCAGCACTTTGTCGCCCAATCGGTCCAAGCCTGCTTCGTCATCATCGTCCCATATAGGCAGATCGCTGAACCGAGCGTCGAGCACAGCCTGGACATGCATGGATTGGATCCTGTTGAGATACGATACAGGCTTGGGGGAGTTGAGGATGAAAGAGCCAAGCGTTGTTTCGTCGAAGCCGTCAGGTTCGGCCTGGGCCAGGGACGCGACAGAAGGGAGGGTGTGTACCTCGAGCCATTCCAACACCCAGCTGCAGATCAAGCCTTTGGGACACTCGGCGGTGAGGGTGATGTATGCGAAGACGAAGAGGAGGATCGTCCACACGTCCTTCTCGTGACCATTGATCTGCTCGGCGTACGAAGGCGAAATCTCGATGCCGTAGACCTTGTTGAGAGCCTTTTCGAAGTGCAAGAGATGGTTGGGATACTCGGTTTTGAGCGCCGTGAGAGCTTCAGCTGTTGTAACAATGACGGGGCTGGCTGGGGGTGCTTCGTCGTAGATTCTCAGAGATGCGATTACAGCCTTGAGCTCCCTCCGGATGAAGTGAATGATCTTGGCTTGACCGTCTCGATACATTGCCACGTACTTTTGTTTCACGCTCAAAGGTTCCGTCTGGTTGCGAGGAATAGCAGGCAGAGGTAAGCTTTTCAACCTCACGGCTTCATAGAGTTGCAGCAGAACTTGGAGAACGACGATTCCAGCGGGTTTGCGAACAGCGCTGTCTTTCGGCGTGTGGCCGAGCTGCAGGCAAACTGCCACAAAAGCAGAGTGCACTATCCATGGCGGTATTCCTCGCAGCCATGGGATATCATTCTCGTAGCGCCCGAATACATGTCCACGTGGACGCAGAAAGTGCTGTTCCTCACTCGGGGTACCTTCGAGGAGAGACTCGGGCATCCCAAATGGCACGTTTTTGCTCTTGTAAAACCCCAGCTCCCTCGCTGCATCCGCCATGTTTGGAGGCAGCCGCATCTTGATGGCGAATTGTTCGATAGGATTGTCGGGGATAGCAAAGCCGTAACCCAACAGGAGCTCGCTGTTCTGCTTCGGGGCGTAGTTGTTGAAGATTTGGTCTCCGGGGCGTATGGCATGTGGCTCGGCCACTGCGACGGTGAAGGATCCATCCTTGAAAGTCCAATCGACCTTTGCTTCTGTGGTATGATTCAAAATGTCTATGACCGGGAACAGAATCGGAAAGGTCTTCAGATTCGGAAGCATGTACGTCGATACGAAGGACCGCGACGTCATGATTGTGACCGCCCAAAGATACAGTGTACTGTGACCGTCAGCGGGGGAATCCGAACAAGGCAGGGAAATGCTTCTCGTCGAGATGCTATGGATCCTGCTGGGAATTTGAGTGCTGTGATTGGCATAACCGAAGCATGACTTACTAGTTCAGCTTATCTTGCCTAGGCTTGATCCCGAGTCTGGTCAAGCATGTCACCACATCTTCGTATTCCTTTACGAGTTCTATTTTTTTCTCGCGTGTGGCCTGGTACAGGTCTGTACCTTCAAGGCCCTCCATGTCCTCTTCTTCAAACCAAAGGGTAGTCGTCATCTCATCCTGTTGAGGGAGGCAGTCAAAGTAAGGCTGCCAGGTCGACTTCCCCTCTTCGGCGAGGCATCGCTGCTCAATCAGCAGCAGGTAGGTCAATACCCTGTTCGGTATCTCTCCTAGACATTGTCGAAGCGGACTGTCAATGTGTGGCACGATGGATTGCGATTGGTCCAGATTGAGATGTGAGATTGTGAGCTTGAGAGGGCATCTCACAACGATGGGCGATGTAAGCGGCCTAGTGGCACGAATGTGGAAGCCGTTCGATTCGGCGTGTACTATCTCTACATCAGGGCTCAGGTAGCCTTCATTCTCGCCGAACCATTCGATGAGGCGTTGAATAGAGGATGCCCTGTCTCCCGGATCCAATGTAGAATCCAGAGCAGCGTTCCCATGGAGGGCGGCGTGACGTTCATGCGGCATGATGACTGATATCTAGGCTGACGAGAGCGCTGGGTAGCGTACTGGCATATGCTGGACGGCTGCTGCGGACGAGTATCTTGGGTTCCTCGGGTGTCTGCCTAACTGTCCAGCTGACCATTTGCTCGGACCGAAAAGGAAGCGACCGGAGAGTCGGGATAAAAGTCATGCGAGAAAGGCTCGAGTCGCGAGAGGTGTGCTGGTGATGCGGGACGTGGCGGAGGATCGGGATTTTTTTTTCCTCTCCAGAAGCGGTGAAGCTTGAGAATTTGCATTTGGCGGCCGTCAATGTGGGCCGCAGTATCCACAGCTGCATCCGCATCCGCGCCCACACCACAGGTCCTACCGGTCCAGCCCATCCAGCCTCGCGCGACCGTCATCTGGGTGCCAATCTGATAGCGGCCATCCAAGAATCAGTGACAGCTTGGCTGCTCTGCCACATACTATGTAGTATCGGCATCTTCAGCATCATCGGCAGTGGCAGTGGCAATCCATCCTGGAGGGCTACGGGCGCATCTTTTGACGCCGGCTGGAATACCCCGCGCACGATGAAGCAACGACGAGACCCGTCAGTCGGCACGGTGACACGGATCTGCTGAAGTTCCATTGTCCGGATCGCCCGGACGCAGGTGATGGATGGCGTCTCCTCGGAGCCGGCATTGTGGTGCGCTCGCTGACTGGCACCACATGAAGCGACTAAGCTGGAGCATAATAGTACATGCTGTGTAGTATCTAGTACAGATTACATGTGCAGCGGTATAAATACCTGCATCATAAACAGGGAACAGTTGCGAAATGAGCCACAGGGTAGCTTGAAACAAACAACAGCGGCCAATAAAATACGCATCAACGCGAATGGACTTGGGCCGGATCCCGACGATCGAGTTTCGGTCTGTCACAAGCCACATGGGCCCCTAGAAGGATTTACGAAGCCGGGGTGCATGCACATGTGCGGACAAAGATGGCTAGCAGTGAGCGACCGGACTGAAACGTCCTCTGATCGCCATGTGCACGCCCGTAAGACCCGTGGTTCACTTCAAGACTCCTCTCCCGCTCTCCGTGTCTGCCTGCGGTCCAGCGGTCCAAGAGCCTCTTTCTCGGGCCTTTCACTTCGTCAATCGGCGGTTGCGCGGCCTGGAGCCCTGCATACGTATGAAAAAAGCAATCTCAGCAGCTTGTAAGTGGATTCAGCCCTGTGCGTGCATTGCATTGGCGGGGACTCGTCCAACTCCACATGGGACGCATCTTCAATATTGAAAAGCCACGCCGCTCCGAGACGTGGGCATGGCTGGTTCCGCCTTTGTCTTTGCGACAATGCACGCATAGCTGCACATACTGACTGATATTCCAGCCGGTGCTCGAACAAGCCATCACCGGTGACATGCTGACCGCCGACCACCACCATTCGCCTCCGCGCCATTCCTCGTCCTCGCCTGTCCATGGCTCTTTTCTCCAGATGCCCCTCTCTATTCTCGGTGCCGTCTTGCGCAAGCAGACCGGGAGCCCTGCGCCTGCCAATGTGCCTGAACATGCAGATTCGCCGGGCGAGGCCCCCGGCAGCTCCACGAAGCCTGCGACGACCCCCATGAAGCCTGAACTGGATGCACCATTCACTTCGCCTGCCCCTTCCAGACCCAGTACGTCGAGTACGGCTGCATCGGCAGAGCCAAAGCCCAAAAAGCGGGCACCGCGGCCGAAGACCATCTACAACCTCGCCCTGCCACCGCCCAGCTCCAATCCCAAGAAACTCTCGATCCGCCCCAAGGTCCTGCTACAGCTCCACCAGGTTGTCGCCTCGCGCCGCCCAAAGCCCGTCTACGAAGTCATCCCGCATTCGATCCTCGCTTCCAACCGCCGCCTCGCCCGCACCTTCCACACGAGGAAATTGTGTCCGACTGACGTGCTGATCCTGAAGACGGAGGGATATGATCGGAATGGCGAGGCGAAGCCGGACGACGTCATAGCCGTCATATGTCCTAGCAAGGAAGAAAAAGGCATGGGTGCCAAGGCCGAGGTGCTTCTGGAAAATGGCCAGACATGGGAAGTCACGGCGACGCACAATGGCGGATACGAGTTCACGTATACGGATGGCCACGGCCTGTCGTTGAAGTCGCGCTGGGTGCCCAAACCGACATCACACAGCCGCCGGCAGTCAAACATGTCCACTGGCTCCCAAGCCTCACCCTCGTCCGTCGACGACCGTGCGTTCAAGTTCAGCACCATCAGTGCCAACTCCCGACGCCATCCCGTCATTGCGACTTTGACCCGCAGCCGCATTGAGATTCACGATTCCTATGCGATACCCAACGCGACATCTCCGCCAACCCCTAGCCAGCCTGGTTCTGCTCTGCCCACGCCTTCGAGCATCGACTTGGAATCTTTCATGGACAAGGCGAATGAACCGCTGCCCGTCACAACCGACGATGCCCTCCGCCGTTTTATTGTCACTTCAGGTATCTGGGTTGCCTTCTGCGAGAACTGGTCTCCTGCCTATTCCTACTCAAGAGCCGCTTGTCCTCCTCCGTTGACCACCTCGGCTACCTTCCGTTCCGTCCATGTCAGCCGTACTGTATCTATGCCCTTCATTGTGGACTCGCCCCGCTCCGCCTCTCCAGCCTCGGCCACCGACGAAAACAAGCGCACTATTCCGAGGATAATACGGACGAGTACGCAACTCTTGCACCGCAACTCCAATCACATAGACGCTGCTCCTGAGCAACAGTCACCTGCCTCCTCGCCAACGAAGACACGTCCTCGCCGTGCTAATTCGACTGGTACCGCCGATCTTGTTCGTTCACGCAGCACAAAGAAGCGCTTCGATTTGAAAGACCAGACATTGGTGGAAACGGAAGAAGAGCGTCAGGCCAAGCGTAGCAGTGAGATTCTTCGCATCAAGGAACTATCTCTACCGCCCACGCCGGGACTCGCTTCGCCAACATATGCCGTGATACCCATTCCTTCTGCTGACCCAACTCTGAACCAAAACTTTTCACCCACATCCCCAGATCCCCGAGGCCGGAAAACAAGATCAGCGTACGATCCCGTTACGACAGCTGGACTTTGGGACTCCGGTGTGGTTGAAGGCGGGGGTCTGAAGTCGCGACCAACGAGCATGTTTGTTCTGAACGAAAAGAAGATGAAGGCGAAAAAGAAGGAGCAGCGCTCCAAGAGCAAGGACAAGGTCAAAGAGAAGAAAGAAAGAACGGGAAAAAAGCCCAAGGAGAAAGACGGGTGCCTGAAAAGCGATGGTATACGTCATATCTTCACGGGCATGTTCCGGAAAGAGAAGAAGGCGGCTTGATTTGGTTTCTTTCAATTTCCCAACTTTGCTTGATCTTATATTCTGTTTCCTGTTTGATTGGTACGGCATTGCAGTCTGTTCTCACGAGTTGCCGTCTGCCGGGTGTTTGGGTGTTGGGCCCAGATGGCCTTTCTTGGTTCCCAGGCTGGCCCTACAGCCATTTCCATCGTTCTTGCTCGACGCACTTTCCTTTTTCAATCACGTCCATCACACGGTCTCCCTACTCGGTCTTCTTCTATGTCATCCCTTCTTGTACATATTGATAAATACCCCCTTTGTTGAATGGGCTTTGTGGTAATCACAGTGGATTATCACGGTATGCGCGCGCTAGGGGGTGACAAAGATGATTGATCAATTCCGTGTAAAGAGGATCTATCTACGCACGGGTGGGATGAAAGGATATACGCAACCTGAAACGGTTGCGCACGGTGCTCTTGGTCATGTGAGAGTAGCCGTCACATGACCGTACAGACATCAGATATTACCTCGTACGGACACCCTTATCTTTTGGTAGCGTACGTGTGTAGTGAATCTCAGCATCACTTCTCAACAAACTTGAATCCATGGTTCCTACTATACTATTTGCCGAATCCCACCCTTACCACTGTTGGCCAGCTGTGCAGTACCTGCACGGCCGTATTTTGTGAGAAATTGATCAACTTCAGGGGGTGATGGATTTCCAGGGGGGTACAGAATCCAATTCCGGCGCATGGAGAATCCTTCCGGCGCCCACCAATCTCAAAATCGCCCCCAACGATTCTCCGCCCGACAATCCCCCTAAACTTCCCGCGGAGACACCACCAAACTGGAATTCGGATTCAGCAAAAGCCCACGGACCTCCGCATGCAAACATGCAATTTCCACGTTCTTCTCGCGCGCGTCGGCGTTTTCTTAGCTAAACGCCTCCCTCCAGCCGAGAACATTTCCTGCGTATAGATGGTATCTAGTCATTTGTCAAAAAGCTCGGCTACACCTCCCGCATGTCACACATTTGGAACTTGTGCAAAGACCCTGCTCCAGCAACGCGCCACGGTGATGAAACGCAAAACATGGAGAAGTCGCAGAGTGCAACGGAAAGAAAAAAAAAAAGAGAAAAATTGCCTCGTTGGTGAACGAACACGACGACCATCAGGAATAGATGCCTGATTGCGAGTATGCGTATATGTACGCATGAATACGGCCCCAAACGCAGGGTCCAGACGTCGTTGGAAGAAATTAGGCAACGTCTTTGTGGTGGGACCTACCTCGAACGTCCTCGCCGACGTGCACAGGGAACACCCTGCGACGGTTTCCATTTATAAAACATCCTCGCTCAATCTATCATCTGCAGCATGGGTTTCCCTTCTCTCTGGTTCGGCACATGTCCCGACGACCAGATAATACGGCATCGTTATGTTCCCCCCCGTCTCCCGTCTCCGATGAACTTCCGGTCGAGGCTTTTTGTGTAAGATGGTGCATGCGCCGCATGGAAGTTGAGTGGCGGTGGAGGCAATACCAGGTGGGATTTCCATGCTTGCTCCATGATTCAAAACTTTGCGAGCGCAATTCGATATGGCAGGGTAGTGAGACACGCTGTGTGGGAAACGTACAGGACGTACCGTATATGTGGGGAATTCTATACTGTAGATGCTTTGAGATTCAACTTGGTACAAAGCATGGTTTGACAATGCCTTTTTGAAGGGTTGAAACTTGACATCGCGTTGCCGGAGGTTTGACACCGCACCGGTCACGATACGGAGACAGTCACGGTATGTATACTCGGGTTGACACTGTTTGCCTGCATCCACGACAGCGATATGCAAAAATCTGCCGACATCTTGGCTGGTCGACGCAGCACTGTAGTAAGTGACAGTAAATCACAAATCATGTGAGCAAATCGCGCAAATAGTTTCACCAGGAGGAACCTCACGAGAGGAATGATATCAGAATTCATTCGAGGGAGTCATAAAGGGCAAAAGAACAACCGCCACAGCATTACTTCCTCCTCTTGCAGTTCGAGTGCCAATGCCCATCACAAGATAGAACGCCAGTAACGCCCATGGATAGGCAACCAGAACTGTGCCGCTGGAACCACAACCTCCGCCTTGATTGTCCTGCCTTGTAACTACGCATCATACACCGTCTGCGATTCACAGGCCGTCCGCTGCCTGAATCACAGATTGGCGGTGCTTCTCTTTTGCGGTGACTGGGGCGTTAGGGTGCTCGCTGGGGCGGCGAGAGGGAGGCGTAGCTTGCTTTGTTATAAGCCCGTTGGGATTCTCGCTCTGCTGGAGAGACTGAGGTGGTTTGGTAGACTTTCGTGGTTCAAGGCTTGGTCGGCGAGTCGTTGCTAAAATCCAAAGTCAATATCACCCATCCAAAGGAATGCAGGCACACTACACACCAGCTTGAGTCGGCGGCTCCTCTTGAGGTGGGCTAGTGCTGGTACTCGGCAGGGTAGTTGGATCCTCTGGTATAGATCCCATGGCTGCGCTGGGCCGGCGAGTGGTACTGGGATCAAGGACGGGCGGCTCCTCTTGCTTCTCGGGATCGGCGACCTTCTTCTCTTCGGCCGCCTTCTTGTCCTTGGCGAGGCGGCGTAGGAGAAAGGCAGAGAGAACCAGAGCCGGAATACTGTATCGAAAACGTATGAGCCATGGAAAATTCTACTGGAGGGGTGGTAGGGTTGTTTCGGGAGACGGGTCACTCACAGAGCGAGCACGCTCACACCGATCAACCCACCGAGGAGTCCGTATTTCCACGCGTCCAAATTGGCCAGACGGGCCTCTACACCGTAAGTCGAAGGAAGAAGCTGCGGGGGTAAGTCCATGGCGGTGGCGAGAACTAGTAGGAGACCAGCGGTAGCGATTGAGGATAGCATGTCATGTGCTTGTGGATGAAAAATACGCAGTTGTTGGTGATGATCACTGGTAACAGAGTGATTGAGGAGAAAAGATCACCGGGCAATGGAGGCAGTTTTGTCTCCCTCGTTAGCGCGATTGCTGTTTAGCAGTGATGAGGAGTAGATGCCAACGCTATGCAGGCAGGAGTTGCGGCGGACAGTACTGAAAGAGCAAGGTGCATAAGAGACAGGAACAGTGGACTACGCATCAGGCCATTGGTCGACGGCACCACCTATTCCTTCCCCCCTAGCCAGGCCTTCCAACCCCGCCCTCACGCTCCACTGTATATAGCGACTTCCTCTCATTCTTCCACTGCTGCCAGTTCCTGTGATGTCACTGCCACCGCTGTCCGGACTCCAATATTGGCTAAAGAGCGGCGGTTGAACGGTCAAACACAGGGGTCTCTCGCCTTTACTTTCACCCGTTCTCCGGTGTAGGTTCCCACCGCAGTAGTCACTCAGTGCGAAGTCGAAGCCTTGACTAAAGTCACGAACACCGAACTGATATAGAATTTTACGTGCACCGCGTTGTGTGATGGCGTAGGCATGCAGGCAAAGTGTACTGTTTGACGTGCGGTGGTAGAGACGGGTGTGAGGTGGATACAGTGATGAGAAGGCATCTCGAGGGGCAGAAGAGCGGAATCTGAGATGTTCGGGCATAGGTACGGTGGGGTCGTCAAGTTGAGATATGCGGGTAGGATGGTCTATGGACGGAGAAGGGAGGTCAGCACCGCAGTGGCCGAGATACAAAACGTCCCAATCGCGGCCGTAGGGATCTTCATTTGGAGCGTTACTGAAGCCTGCAGACGAGAGTGGGATGGAGGAACGTTTTGCGAGGTCTATAGGATCCGGTGCATCTCTTTCTGATGCTGGAGGATGTTGCTGCGAATGAAACTCTGCTTGTGATATGAGCGCTGGTAGCTTTTGTGCGGCTCGAGCGAAGTCGGAGAGTTGAGAGCGGATACGGAAATCCCAGTCTACATCATCCTCGAATATTAGTGCTGTCGACAAATTCTGAGCCACGACTCTACAACAATCAGCATGCTGCGACAATCGCAGGAAGAAGTGAGAACGTGCTCGCGTAAAGCGTTCAGATGCGCTCTCCAACACCCCCGAGCACCCTGATTGACCTCCCGATGGTTCCCAGGTGGATATGCGGTTTCTTTGATCTGTTCGGGATTCACGCCATCTATCCAGTCAAATACAATGTCATGGAACGAGGCCACCAAAGACATGGCGTCCTTTCGATCGGTCCGCCATGGGGCGTTGATGACGAATACTTTCTCAAACTGCCAGCGAGAATCAGCTGAGAGACTTGGGATTTCAATTCTGCGTTGCTGACTACTCACACCCAATGTTTGGTTCGTTATACCACCCGAAGTCATCAGCCTCGAGCTTGAAGGTGCAATGAAGCTGAAGGGGCTTCCAGATCGATCGTTGTACTGACTGAGGATGAGGAAAAGAGTCAACAAACACAAAGGTACAGCCAAATAGAAACGGCCATGCTTTTGTCGAAGCATACCGTCGAAAGCCCATCGGCGAAAGTGCGAAGAACAAGACGTGGAGTGAGACCTCTAAGAAACGCAACGCTACTACTGACACTTGACCTTCCACCACATACCCTTACCCCATTTCGATATTCCGGAGACATCAAAAACTCCAAGCAAAACATGTCGGTCTCCATATTGCGCCCCAGCTTTACACTCTGCGGATAAATGAAAAATAGCGTAAGATCGATCGCATTTACCCCAACACCTGTAGGTGAAACAAACTCCATAGCACACCACGGACGCAACCAACCGGGCCTTGAACCGAGTCCTTGCATTTAAGTATTTTATTTCCAAGAGCCTCACAAGCCTGGTCGTAACATATGTTCCAAGTCTGCCGCATTGGCAGGCATGGCGCGAAGTGAGCACGTCTCAATGGGTAAGGGTCATGTTCGCTACTTGTATACGTCGACTGTTTGCGCCATATATCCAACCAAAGGCATCGGCCATGTCATTGTAGTAAGGATTCCAATCTACAACGGTCGTCAGCCAAGTGCTCTACCCGCAGGTTTTTAATAACAAAGCGAAGGCGCATGACTGACTCTCGGGTCGGAAGCCGCCTTCCTCATGCTTGAGCTGCTTCCATGTCTTGGACTGAGACAAGCCCGTCTGGACGTATGTCGCTTGTTTGCCTCTGCGTGCTCTGATCTGCACCTCGCCTTTCAGTTCCTGTTCCGGCGTGGAGAGTCGCCAATTTTCGATGATTTCGTGGCCTGGTCGGGCAGACCAGGGCCGACGAGTTGGAGCAGCTTCGTTGTCTCTAGGAATAGGGGTAATCCACATTTCGACTTGAGCACCGGATTCTTCGCCGTCCCTTTCCTTGAGCAGAGCATCCCAAGTTTCCGGCTGTGCGAGTCTCTTCCGCCGATGATCATATCCAGATGCGATGAAGTCTGTATTTGGCGTCATGTAGATGAGCTCTTTCCAAGCATCGCTTCTGAGTAGGCTCTCGATGTCAAAGTAGGTAACGACATCTCTCCATCCATCCACCAGACCAAACCCATGGAAACTATCCTCTACAATAAGCTGATCCAGATGTAGCCCGGGGAGTAAGGATAGCGCGTTGTTGAAATAGTATGTCGGGTAATAGTTCGGACTTGGGTTTTTGTATAGCGGGAATGTAAAAGCCTTCACGCGGATGAACCGTACTCGAGTGACCACAGCTTGGCCGACGCTGAGGAGGGTGTCCAACATAGCTTCTGTGCCGCGAAACTCGAACCGGACATTCAGAGGGAGATGGCGCCATGCTTCGTGATGGATTTGTTTGCATGTTTGTAACAAGGCTGTGCGGTTGGAAGAGGTGGTTTTGAAGCCATGCTTGACCGTGAAAGATGAAAATACATGGCTGTATATCAACTCCCTCAGCTCAAGGGGTAGAAAGAACAAAGGAGACATGCTGGCAAGGATATGGGCAAATCGATGACAATGTTCTGTGCTTGCGCACTGCGATGGGGGGATTGAAGAAGCAAGAATGCAGGCGTTGGTCTACCCCGCTCAGGCGTGCAAACGACGTCGGTGCAACAAAGGATCTGGGAGTGTGACGGTCAATAAGAGAAGCTCAAGACTTCAAGCAGAAGGTGGGCCGAAGAGATGGAAAGATGAAAAAAAAAAGCATGCGCCGAACACCAGAAGCACGCAAACAGGAGCTTCCCTGCCGAGGTGTTGCATATAGGACGCTACGTAAGTGGCTAGTGCAGATCAGATGCGCGTCGCTCGGTCGGTTTCCATTCATCTCATTTTGGGTATCTCTGCGCTCTTCTCCCAATCCTTTTCCGTCCATCATGCGCGGCGCCGCAACGCTACCTTGGCTCGATATCCAGACTGCCTATTCACCCTTAGACCCACGTCCACGTTGCTGCTCTTGGAGCTTCTTTCTCTGCCACTGCCATTCAACCAGTACCGGAAGGAAATGCCACAAGTCGAACTCGGGCCACAAACAGTCGAGGAAGACGATGGATGTGTTCTGGTGACTTTGCCACAGCATAAAGTCGCTCAATCGTTCAACGCCCGATGTTCGGATCAGCAAGTCCAAGGGTGGTGCGCCTGCAGTCAACATGTGGTCGTTCAGCGTCTCCACCGAGATGGTCTCTGCATCAAGATAGGACGGCCCTGTTGAGGAGGCTTCGGCTCTTTCGGGAAGATTAATGGCCGTCGAAGCCGTTGATGAATCACTACGCTCGGTACGCGCCGCATCCTCACAAGCGGGCTCTGGCGACCCCCGCGCTCCGTCACTGTCCTCTCCCAGCATCTGCTTGCGGATGTGCTGCGTGATATGAGACTCGGAGAAGGCGCGCTTCGAAGGCGTCGGTGGGATATCGATGGGGGTGCTAAACTGCCGTATCGTGGACTTGACGGCCGTGGTGATCTCGTCCCGCGAGGTGTATGGAAAGCATACGTTGAGAACCGCCCTGCTCTGTGGTCAGCACAACGGCCTCATCGCCACCCGACCATACGGCTGTACCCACTTGTCGTTGTGTGCCGTCATGGCCACCGCCTTGTCGATGGCCTCCCTTACATCAGGCTTCACCAGATCGTGCTGGCCCAGGATCCGGATCGAGGCGCCATAGCGGTCGAGCAGGGCTCCGTGCTCCGACAGTTGTACGAGCTTGACCTTGGCCATCTCCATCAGGGCGTCCACCTCATGTTTCGAGCGCTTGAAGTTCTCGATGCTGAATGCGTAGATGGTGACGACCTTGACGCCTGCCTTGTAGCAAACCTCGAGAATCTGTGAACACGGGTTAGTACAGGGTGCCATTGGGGCCTTTGAGATGGTGCTTGTTACCCGTGCCAGCGCCTCGAAGCCCATGTTGTGTCCTTCCACAGTCTCAATGTGCTGTTCGCGGGCAAAGCGCCTGTTCCCATCCATCACGAACGCGACATGCTGTGGTGTTGGGCCCTGTTTCAGGGCGCCGATGAGCAGTTCTCGCAGCTGGCGGACGGCCCAGGCCACGGGCGGCCCGGTGGCTATCCATTTGGATATGCCGTGCTTGTAGAGGGCAGGCATCGTGGGAGGGGATTTCGTCGAGAGGTGGTAGCTTCGGGTACCTGCAGGGGCGCGAAAGCCTGGGGACAGTTGGCTGGAATAGCGGAACGCTCAGAATGGAGGGAGGGCAGAGGACATGAACAGTCACGGATGGGGCGGCATGCTGTGCTGGTTAAGAATACCGG
This sequence comes from Corynespora olivacea, assembly GCA_019202945.1. Classification (NCBI taxonomy): domain Eukaryota; kingdom Fungi; phylum Ascomycota; class Dothideomycetes; order Pleosporales; family Corynesporascaceae; genus Corynespora; species Corynespora olivacea. Next base: position 181,505 of record JAGQEM010000004.1, read on the forward strand.
TCCATGGCAAGCTCTCTACGTAACACCCCGGGCACTGTGAGGCGGAGTGCTGCTGGACGCGACCACAAGTTGCTTCCACGTAAATGTCGCTCGAGTCGCGGTGAAACGTCGGGAGATCTGCGCCGCCAACGACTCCATTTTCATCACCACTTCCCGCTTCCCACCTCTCAACCTTCCCCTTTCCACGTTTCACTTTTCACCTTTCACTTCCCGCTTTTCACCTTTCACTCCCCCCCTCCTATCTAATATACATCGCCCAGGGGCCGGAACCCCCTCTTGTTGATACGCTTTTGTCCGTTGGTTTCAGCGTCTCTCACCATGACAGACCCGCCGCAGCCGTCGGCATTGCAGCTGGCGGAGCGGCTTTCCGAAGGCTTTGCAGCTCTGAGCGGCGAGTACCAGACGCTTTTTGAGCAGCAACGGCAGCTGGCGTGCAAGCTGTCCTGGGCCAAGCAGCAGGTAAGCGTGTTTTCGGTTTCCTTTGCACCAGGCGCTCCCTTCATGATGAAAAACCTTTTAGCTCTAGACCTGCAGTCGTATTCCGACCGTGACAGACATCATACCACTTTACTGATCGTACCCCATTTCCCCTCTGCTCGTCACCATCGCCGTCCACTTCCGAAGCTGACCCGCAACAGTATCTCGATCTGCTCAAACGCTTCGCACCCGAAAATCTCTCTCAAGACCACCTCGTTTTCCTCCAGGACCTTGAGCGGGTAGCCGAACCGAACCCATCTTCGGCGCACTGGTTCGAGCACCTCGCACAGAGTGACGACATCGAGCAGCAACGTCGAGCTGAGCTCATCAAGCAAGCCGAGTCGGCGTCGGCGAGTCTCAGTACTCCGCCCACCGATACGGGCGTCACGATATGGAGTGGGCCATCGGCGGACAAGGAGAAGCCACCGCTCCGGCTGCAGCCTACCGTGAATGCATCGCATCTCGAGAAGGACTTTACAACGGCCGGGACGCCGAGCAGGCTGGGATGCCCGTTCGCCGCCAGCAGTGCCAGGCAAAGCCCGCTCGCTACCCCGCGAAGTTCTTCATCGCGCATGAGCTTCAAAGGTCGTAGATCGAAGCGGCCTTCATTCAATGACCCGATCAGGGCTGAGATATGCGGCAACGATACCGCTTCTGCCATTGCGTCCGCCTCGATTGAAGGCTCTGGCGCTGTCTGTCCGATCAGGTTTCTCGACCAACATGCTCCGGAAGACGTCGCGAAGTACTTCGAGAAGCACAAGCATGAGTTGCCTCGGAGCCATGAGGTGTGTATCGGCAGGTTTCAAAGTAACACGGAGAGCATTCGACAGCTGGATCAAAAGTATGGCAATCTGGTCAGCATGATACAAGGCTTAGGTGAGAAGCACCAAGTATGGCTTCCCGAGGAGCCGGAAGAGACCGAGGATGTGCCCGAGGATGCATCCAAGACCGACGTCAAGGTGGAGAAGTGGGCGACAGCTGTGACATCCAGTCTGCATAACAGTACACCACCCGAAGGAGAGACGCCAGAGAGAGTGCCCGATGAAGGGAGAACTGCCCATTTTGACAGACCTTTGAAAGAAATCAGAGTGGGCGAGTCACCGAGCCGACCGTGGGGGATCCAGATCCCAGCCAAATATACCAATGCGGATAGTTCCTCATCGGTCGGTTCCGTTCCCACAGCTTCCCCCCCACTCCCGCTTGATATGAGCCGACCCATCGGCGATACGCCAAAGAAAACTGGGCAATGCCCCTTCGGCGCTCTTGTGAAGAATGATGGCTCGAAAGTGAAAGAGCATGGTGCTGCCGCAAGACCTGGGGCGGAAGCCGATACAGAAGCGCCAGTATCGACGCTCGAGCAGCCCGTACAGCCAAAGCCAGAGCCAGGACCACCGATAGAACAGCCGGTAGAAGCGAAGCCCGAGCCAAAGGCTCTGGAGCCCGAGATGCCCAAAGTCATACCGCAAATGATTTTTAACGGGCCGGTATTTCTCGGCTACCCACCGGAGCAACTGGCAGTCTTACTGCAGAACAGCAACCTAGGTGGGATGGGACGCTGAAGCATGTCTGGTCTCTGCATCATACGACAGCATCGAGGGTGGGTTTCGATACCAGGTAATTGTATTGTAATTCAAGGTAGGGAGAAAGTACCTTGTGCGTGTCATCTTCTTGACCTGCTTGCTTGCGCCAACTCATCCATCTAGCACCATTGTTGGCGGTCCTCATCCGCCATGCACTTGCTACGCTACGTTCGTTCTCCTTTCGTCCTGTCCCCTCTGCGACAACCGTCGAGGATGTAGCATGGTGAACCGGGTGGTACCTCTCTGCTTGGTTTGCTCTTCATTTACTCGTTCATTTTTTCTTCATGTCTACCATCCACGCTCGCACACCTTTGGCGCTGTCAAAGGCGGCTCGGAATACTTTGATTGATGGTCAGCAGCGATTATTGACGGCGCTTCACCGAACACTCACGCTGCCTCTCGTTCTCGTCTAGCCCCTTCATGAAGTCGGCGCCCTCTCCAAGTGCACCTCGAGGATTGTGCGCCTGGTCGGCAATGACTGCGGCTCGGGCTTTGAAGGTCTAGGCACGGTCAGCTCCCGACCTGCAGCCATCCAGACAGGGGTACGCACGTCGCTCAAGACGTCAATCATGTCTTCCTCCTCAAAGAGCTCGAGGATTCGGGCACCCAGGTTGTAGAAGTGCTGGGCCTGAGCTCGCAGGTCAACGGTTTTGGGATCTGCTTTTAGCGCATTGAGCACGCGCGGTGCTAAGGCTGAGGGGTGGTCCAAGGTGACCAAGGAGGAGGTATTCAGACTCTGGCTGGCGGATATCAGTATCAAATAGGACCTTTTCTCTTTTGCGTGCATCATCCCACGTACCTCAGTGCAAGCATCTCGCCAAGCCACAAGGGCAGCTCTACCTTTGAACCCTGCTTCATCTGCAAAAGCAATTACTGTCAACCCGCTCCAGCCAATGCTGAATGAACTGGACGGCTTACGTCGCCACTCATGTTGCCTTCCAGGAAGCCCAAACCCGGTACAGTAAGCTCAAAAGTGCATGGAACTTTCTACGGGGTTCGTCAGCATGCCGGAACAGCGAACATGGGAGATGAGCAGTCACCTGTGCATCGGTGAGAATCGCGTCCACGTCGTAGTATGAGGAAGCCATGACCAGTCGAAAATTGCGTCTCCTGGTGTCGTGGGACGTTCAAAAGCCCAAGCACGGAGGAGCGAGACGGAAGCAGGAAGCAGGGGACGCCGAAGTGTCTTTGAGGCAGAGGGTCGAGGACGTGGTTTGCGGTTGTCGGCGGTGGTGCCTTTGGGGGGCGGGTGTGGTTGCGCGTCTACGATTGCCTGATGCGATAATTGTATTTAATCGGAGCCGTCCTGGATGGTGGAACACGACTACATTGCGTCCTCAAAGCTGCCATCGACCCATATTATGATCATTGTTACGGTTATCATTATTATTCTTATAGTGTAGACGGAATCAGAACCAAGGTGCGTACCCCGATCGTCTTCCATTGTCACCACCCGTCACCCGCCATCCGTCCGTACTCGTCACAGACAGGCTTGCTATTGGCAGTGGTCAATGCTCCCTCCCAGCGCCTTCGAGTGTTCCAAAGAGCAGCAAGGCTTCGGCTAACCACATATCAAGTCGACGACGACCACAGCCAGAGTCAAACACGCCCAGCGCCACCCGCATCTGCTTTCCAACAAGGGTTCCGAGCAATCAGATCGACGCCGGTGATGTACACAAGCGCCCCCGCCTCGTGCCTCAGCTTGGAAGCTCTCCATGTGTTGTGCTGTGCCGTGCTGCCCTCGTACTGACTTGTTGCGCCTGCAGAAGCATTCCCACGCACGACGGCCGATTGACACCTACACGTCTGGTTGATGAGCGACCGTCCCCGCCCGCAATTCCCTCTTCCTCTTCCTCGGCCTCGTCCTCGTCCGCTCCCTCTCCCTCCCCCTCCCCCTCCCCCTCCCCCTCCCCGCTCCCCGCGCCGTAGGCTTGCAGCGCAGCTTACCGCCATCGACACAGTCCACCGCTGGCACCATGGCCGTCAGCGAGCGGATATCACAGCTCATGGGTGCGCTGGACTCTGCATCCGGCCTTGACTCGTCGCGTGCGACTTCGCCGGGCGGCGACTGGCGCCAGGCGAACGGCAGCGCGAACGGCACAGACGACCCGAACCGCAGCCGGCCTCGCACCTTCCCCTACTTCAAGTATCTTCCCTACGACACCGAAGACGGGGCCGAGCGCGAGGACAACCTGAACACGTGTCTGAAGCACCTGTACATTGCCGTCTCGGCGGGCGACTTTGCGCCGGGAGCGGTGCACTGGACGCGCGAGATCCGGGGATGGCTGGCGCTCAAGTTCGACCTGCCTCGCGCCACGCGTGTCAAGCTGGTGAACCTCTACTACGAGCTGGCCCTGGCCCCGGGGCTGGACTACCTCGTGGCAGAGCGCTTCGCGAGCATGTTCATGGTCTTGACCAAGTGAGTGCTTCCGACGTGCTTCCAGGTCTGCGGGACACAGCTGACAGGCCGATAGGCGGAAGCACTACCTCCGTCCCGGCAAAGACCTGGCGCTGGACTGGCGGCCTCTGTTCCGCGAACTGAAGCTGTTCGTGCTCCCGTCCGAGTCGGGCGGGTCGTCGCCGCCCAACATCAAGCGCAACATCCGGACCTTGACCAAGCTGTGCACGTTCGCACAGCTGTACTTCGACCCGCAGGAGATACCTGCGCTGTTGGACGAGATCCTGCCCTTCTTCAGCACATCCTACACCGAGGGCGCCTTTGTCGTCATTGGCCTGCTGAACCTGCTGCTGCCGACAAGTCCAGCGCCAGAGGACAGGCAGGATCTGCAGCCGCAGGACTATCTCCCGCTGCTGTTCCATCTCTGGGCTTTGGTCAATCGTTCGAAGCTCGTCGACGCGCACTTCATCGATATGCTGTCAAGACTCGCCAGAGACTCGCTGACCGCGCCGCACATTCCATTCTCCGAGTATGGCATGTTCACCGGAGAGCAGTGCTCGCTCATCTTCACATCCATTCTTCGATTGCTCGAGATCCCCGTGGGCCAAGCGACTTCGCCGTACAGCACCATGGTTGATCTTGGGGCCGGCCTGGCCATCATGCTCGATCGAGATCAACGGAAACACCCCTCGGTGCATCACATCTCGCGTACCATAATCATGTCATTCTCGCCAGTATGCATGGAGAAGTCCGACTCGGTCCTGAGCAAGCTGGAAGCCCTCATCCAGGCGATTGAAACCTTCTTCCATCCTTCCAACTCCGGAAGCTGGACCAGGACATTGGCACAGTTGGTCTACTACCTGGCCGACTTTTTCGTTCTCCGATGGAACCGAGAACACAGCGGCGAGATGGATGTGCCAGAAGATCGAAGGCTCGACGACGCCATCAAGCGACGCTTTGTCTTGTGTCTCCGCGAGGTGACCTTCATGGGCATTTTCTCAAAGAGCGACAAGGCGGTAGCGTATTCGCTCAGCACGCTTCAGAGTTTGGCCTACCTGGAACCCACTTTGATCCTCCCCGGAGCTTTGCAGCGCGTCTACCCCGCAATGCAAGGGCTGGTCGAGGTCCATCGCACCATCTCCTCGATAAAAGCGTTGCAGGTGTTGTCCAAGATCATGGCAAGGACAAAAGGTTATCGATGTCACGTTACGACCTTGTTGGGGCTTGCACTGCCAGGTATCGATCCCAACGACCTGGACAAGACCGTGCAAACCTTGAGTTACATTCAAGGTGTGAGTTACACCGTCCCCTTCCACGATCTCACCCAAGAGAAAAAGGGCGCCAACGGGGCCTCGTCCAGGTCTGGAACGGAAACACCGATGGAGGATGTGGACACCGACACAGGGCTTGCTGTGCGATGGATCACGGAGCAGGTGGAACGTTTGGAGAACGCCAAAAGCTTGGTCGAGATCGACTACAACCAAGAGCTGAGTGACCACGAGGAAGAGATGATTCTGCGATCATCGACGACGGGCCTCGCCGAATTCCTGCACTTGTTCCTCGGCCGTGTCTTCACGCTTTTGGAAAACCTGCCGGATGCCTCGAGAGTGCGAAGTGGAACGCCGGAAGAGTTTGTGGCTAACCACCTGCCGGCTGCGTTCACGCCACTGCTCGCCTCGCTTTCCCCTGAGCTGTTCGACATCGCGCTCGACAAGGTTGCACACTTCATCTCAAACCACGTCATTCATCAGGCACGGGATGCAATATCCTTCATCTGCAACAGTCTGGTGAAGGTCAATCCCGAGAAATCGTTGAAGCGTCTTTTACCTCATCTCTTTGCGGGTATCCGAACCGAGATCGAAGACGTTGGTGCCGGTTCCACCCGAACAACGGGCGCCGATGTCTTGCCAAGAGATAGGGGTCTCGTATGGTATCTGTGCATCCTCAGCATGTGCGTGGTGCACGTTGGCGATGCTGTCATGGAATGGAAGGATGAACTCTTCGACATTGCCGAGTACATGCAGCGCAAGTGCAGAGGTACACCGACCGTCCATGTCTCCAACTTCATCCATCATCTCCTTCTCAACCTCACTTGCACATACACCTACGACTACTCCATCTACGAGGATGGTGAGCTCGAGAAAGGGCTCACGACAGACTCATGGGGCAGGCAGATAGACGTCAACAATCTAAACGTCAAGTGGCACACGCCCAGTCAAGAGGAGATCGGGTTTGCCATCAAGCTCTTCGAATCACAAGCAAGCAACTCCATCAACTCGCTCATCGCTCTCACGTCATCCAATCCGCCGATCAAGCGTGAAGGCACCGGAAAAGATTGGTCAGACGAGGTATCGAGGAACCTTGTGCTCATTCGATTGTTGGTCTCGGGTATATCGGTACTGTTCGATGTACGTCACGGTCAGAGCACCGACTCCAGCTCTGCAGCGTCGGACGACGGCTCCGATTCGGATGCTATGGATACAGAAGGCATCGAAGATGATGCCGGTCTTGGAGAGGCCGAAGACGAGGAAGTGAAGCCCACTTTCCTCTACGAGACCGGGTACCCTCTCAAGAAGGACGATCGGAATTACAAGCTCGTTCACGACTTGCGGCAAAAGGTTGGTGAGACGCTGCATCAGGTCCATTGCTTCTTGATACAGAAGCAGGAGGATGATGTTCCCTGCTTCAACTCACTGTACAATGCCTATCGATCATGGTTCATTGATGTCGGCATCGAGCGCTCTGCCCATGTACTAGAGAGAATTACTCGTCTGCTCGCATCCGATGAAGGACCTTTCAAGTTCAGCGGATTGAGAAAAGAGTATCCCCGGCCTCTGCTCGTGAGACGCGCGTATGTCTACCATCTCCAGCGATTACGCCACAATGCTGCACCACGGCCAAAGACCGAGCTTGACAAACAGCTTCTTCTCGATCTGGCTGAATCAAGCATCTCGCTGTACACAGAGATCCGCCGGACGTCCCAGACTGCCAATGAGTCTGCTATCAAATGTGTGCTGGGCGCGCGACCTCTTGTCATCCCTCCTCTGCTGGATGCGCTTGTCAAGGCGGTCGCTCAGAGTGACTACCCACGTATCAAGGGTGCAATGTTCGCGCTCCTATTCGGTAGTCTGGCAAAGACGATCAGTCGCGACTGGCGATTCACGCCTACATTGATCAAAGCCTTCATCGAAGTCACAGGTGCAGACAAGCCATCTGTGCAGAAGCTTGCAACAAATGCTACTTTCCAGGTGATGGATATGGGCAAGGCAATGGAACGGATGGTCATCCTCGACAAGGACGTTGTTGAGGCTCTGTCTTTTGTGGTCTCGGACGGCGAGCAAGGTACGTAGCGTGCCCCCGATACCTTCTTGTATGAGATAGATTGACTGACTGTATGTCCCATCGCAGATACTGTACAGTCCAAGGTCACGAAGCGCCGCGATTTCATCAAGACAAAACGTGCTCGTATCGAAGGCAAGAAGGCAGAGCTGGCCAAGGAACTGATCGACTTCAGCAGAACCGCCCACTGGAAGAAGGTCAGCCGGACAGCTGCCATCATCGTCAACCTTGGCATGCGTTACGATACCATCGCATCGAACGAGATGATTGAGCTCGTCACCAAAGGCTCGATCGATCAACATCCTAGCCTACGAGGACTCTATGCCGGGGCTCTTGTTGGACTCTTCTCGGTCATTCAGACTCGTGCCATTACCGGCCATAGCTACGAGAAATACCTTCTCGGCGAAGAGGAGCTACCGGATAAAATATCCGTTCCCACGAAAGCTGACGACCCAAACTACACGGAAGAGCATCTCGCCATGTTCGCCAAACCGGAGGCGAAGTACTATGTCGATCATGATTACCCAGGTTGGCTGGTGTGGGCCAAGCAGTTCACCGCGTACCTACCGAACCCACCTTCCATGTCATACGACAATGTGGAGAGCCTTGTCCGCAAGAAGATCGGCTCACTTCTGGATCGGTCGTGGTTTTCAAACTACTTTGCGTTCATGAAGCAGGAGCCGCGTGACGCCGGGTCCGACCGTTTCCGCATGTCCAGTGCCATGCTATTGACGCATGGCTTTGAGCTTGTATTCTGCGGTCTAGCGAAGGCTACTTTCGAGGATATCAAGGATCTCACCCAGGCGGTCTACGGTGACGGAAGCGACAAACATCAGCACCGTGCGACCGCCGAGATCATGGGCGCTCTACTTTCTTGTGCACCCGATCTGAATGCCGAACAGCGACAGGAAGTCTGGGAATATGTATTCCCAATCATCCGTGGCATTTTCCAAGACGGCCTCAACCCTGACAACTCGGGGTACTGGACCACATTTCTGCACGTTGTTCTGCAGACTCGCGACCCCAGGCGAAGCTGGCCTCTTGTCGACTGGCTGTCCAGCTTCCGTCTCGATATGGATTCAAATGCTGCCTTCAAGGAGAGCTCCAAGATTTACTTGCTCCAGCAGTGCATAGCCGACGCAGGCTGGCACTTCCGTTTGGAAACCCCCATCCTTGAAGATTTCCTGGCACACCTCGATCACCCGTACAAAGGCGTTCGTGAAGCCATGGGTCAAACGATTGCTTGCATTCACCGCACGCGCCATCACGAGTCTTACAAGGATGTCCGTACCCTTATCAAAGCGCAGAAGGAAGCATCATCCATCGGTCTTCGCCCGTATGAGCCATCCGATGGTTTCTCCAAGATGATCACAGATGTCTTCAACCGGTTGGAGGTCTGGCGGGGTGAACGGCCTGCAGGGCAACAGACACCTTCGTCTTATACTTCGGGCGGCAAGACGGTACTTCTGTGGCTGGACTCGACGCTTTCTTCACACGAGTGCACACAGCTCGTAAAGTTCTTCCCCGATGTCTTCACCGAGGAACTGCTTCACATGATGGATATCAAAGAAGATCCCGAGCTGCAGTCTCTTGCCTATCACGTCTTCCGACACCTGCCCAACATCCCACATCGACAAGGCGAAGACACCGAGTTCATCACGGCACTCATCCGAATCGGCCGCACAGCATCCAGCTGGCACCAGCGTCTCCGCATTTTGATCAACATACAGGTCATCTACTTCCGTCGCCTCTTCTTGATGAGCGAAAAACAGCAACTCGAGATTTACGACTGCGTCTCCGCCATGCTCCAAGACACCCAGCTCGAAGTCCGCATGGGAGCGGCCACCACCCTCTCCGGCATGCTCCGCTGCTCTTCTGCCGATCTCCGTGATCGCAAGGTCACCCAACTCAAGAAGCAGTTCACCGGTGTTCTCGACAGGAATCCTCTTCCCAAGCGCCGCATTCCAGGAACACCGACACCAGAACAGAACAAGCTGGTGTTGGTGAGACATGCTGCGGTGCTGGGACTTGGCGCGTTGATCCAGGCTTTCCCTTATACGAGCCCGCCGCCTGCCTGGTATACTGATCTGCTGGCAACCTTGGCGAGGAAGGCAGCGGCCGATCCAGGCATGGTGGGCAAGAGTGTCAAGAGCATCCTGGCGGACTTCAAAAAGACAAGACAGGACACTTGGCATGTTGATGTCAAGGTAAGTCATCGCAACCACCCTGACAATCCTGCCTCGGTACTAACCTGCTGCAGGCTTTTGAGCAAGACCAGCTGGAAGATCTTGAGGGTGTGCTGTGGAAGAGCTATTTCGCGTAGAGAGGGAGCGTACGATTTGCCGTCTACAGAAAAGACAACGAAAGGACGATTAACGATACGGACCGGGCAAAATGCGAGGAAAAGGGGCATGATGTACTATAGTTTCACGTGCGTGTGTCCATTTAACAGGCACACGCAAAGTCATTAATTTGCATGCATGGGTGGCGCTTGTCGAAAAGAGAATTGGCGGAATGGAAGCGGGAGCTTGAACGTATTGGGGCCTAATGGATAGAAATGCGAAGAATATCGATGACGTTGGTAACAAAAATGAAGTATTGGATCGATTGATTTTAGCGCTTTTTCTCGGGGCTTATAGACGGCATTACGAGGGGGAGGAATATCCATCTACCCCACCGATGAAAGGAAGTGGAGATTCTGAATTTACGTTACGCATGGCTTCTTGCGGGGAAGTGAGCGGTGCTAGTGTTGTTGTTGATGAAGTCGTACCTATCCATGGATCTCGATGCCGGTGTTCAGTGGGAGGAAGATGGGGGGTTTGAGGGTTCGAGGGTATCCCAATGCCTGGAAATGCTCGCAAGTACCAAAATACCAACGTACCATTATGCACCCTACATATACACGACCATCTATCCGTATCAACTGCGGTTCCCTGGGTGGTGAGCTGCAGCGCATGCACCTCGAGCCTCGGTCCCAATCTCTATCAGAAGTTCTCGATGCGCGTCCCCACGCCCCGCTCATCCGCCAATCGAACCAGATCGGATCCCACAACGACATCCATAAGACCCAAGCCGACACTCTTGTAGATGACGTTACCCTTCTGCAACCATTCCATCAGTCCGCCATCGCCCGAGCCCTTCTTCCCCCTCTTCTCCTTCCGCTGCTCGCACTCGCCGAGCTCCACACCTTGGTCGTCCAGACCCTCCATGCTCTTCCGCGCCTGACACTCCGAGCGCTTACGGTCCGCCTCCTTCTTCAGCATAATCAGCTCGCCTACCTCGACGAGCTCGTTCCCGGACAGGCCTGCCTGTATGATTTCGCCGGCTTCCTTCAGACATGCCTCCACGCTGTCCACGATGACGGCACCGCCTTGGATGGCATGCTTGTGATGGTGTCGTCCATGATCGGGCGCAACGTTTTGCTTGAGGATCTCCGGGTGGATTTCCACCATGTGGGGTTTGTAGCTTCCGATCAGCGACAGATACCGTCCCTTCTTTCTGCCTTCTGGATTCGTGAGATACGAGGCGGGGAACAGCGGCGTGAGCGAAGGCGTGGTGCAGAAGATGACGCTTGAATCGCGGACGGTGGCTTTGAGGAGACGTTCGTATTCGCGATGGCCGTTGGTGATGATCTGCTTCTTTGGCTTTGCGAGTTCGACGCCATCGCCCGTGGGCGAGTTGTACAGTCTGTTGAAGAGCTGCTGTGCGCGGTCGAAACTTCGGTTTATGATGTTGATGTGATGTATCTCGGGACCGCGCAGGAGGAGAGCGAGTCGTATATGCCTGTCAACAGACCACTGTCAGCAAGAGTGATATGTTGCCAGTCATTGCTATCCTGCGTCAAAGGACGTACCAGTAAGCCTGCTTCCCCGCCCCAAACACCAGCACATCGTGTACATTGTGTCGTTTCTTAAACATCATGGTACTGGCCAGTGCCGTCCTGAACGCTGTAATCTCCTCCGCATTCGCCAAAGCTCTCGGCCTCCCATTGCGGTCCAGCAACGTCAAGCTCCCCCTCGGCGTCGTGCTCTGAGAACTAGCCAGAGAAGCCGGCGGGCCGTCAAACGTGGTCGTCGAGGATGTGATCGAAGCTTGTGATATCGAGAGCGAATCCAAGGACGCCAGGGATGCGGCGCCAGAACCGACGCTACCGGTATCCAACGTGCTCCTCTTGTCTGCGTCGGGCGCTGCAAGGGTTACGATCTTGATGCCGAGGCCATCATTGCTGGATGCGGGCATGAAGAGCGTTGTTTGTCCATCGCTGCGCTTGAGAGAGGTTCGGAGAGGCTGGTTTGAGGAGCAGCAGCCATTGGAGTCCTCTTCGGTAGCGGTCGAGTAGTAGTGAAGTGCGTCGGCGAGGTTCTGTTGGAGGTCGAGTATATTTTGTCTGGTGAGGCTGTGGAGAAGGTCACTGACGTCCGAATCCGTTAGTATCGTAAGTGGCATCGTCGGTTCCAGTGCTAACGAGCCTGGATTGTCAAGCTTGCAAGTCTCGGGTAAAAAGAGCAGGCAAAGTGTGATACGCGTGAAAAGGATTGGTTAGGCTTTCCTAAGAAAAGCGTGCACGACTGCTTGTATTGTCAAGTGTAGCTGCCATCAACCATCATCTACTATCGTCATGGTGGGGGTTGCAGACCTTGCTGGTACATCCCCCCTACCCCACCTCCGGCTTACTCATCGCCCACGCTATTCGCCATCGAGTACACGGATTTATGATCGTTAAACAAGGGTTCATGATTTATTCCAGCCAACGAAGACTGATTTTGGCCGTCCTAAACTCCGTGGTATTGCTCCAAGGCCGCTACATGCAGAGACAAGAGACACGCCATATTCCTTAACCTCGTCCAGCCATTGAGTCGTTTAGATCTTGATGGCGCTCTCGAGAGCCTTCCTTCGCTTCTCCATGCGAGCGTTGGCCTTGGCACCCATGATACCACCACCCCAGTGGCGGTTGGCCTCCTTGTGCTTCTCGAGGTAACCGTCGTTGATGGCGGAGTTGAGCTTGGAGAGCTCGCTCTTGTCCTCGGAGCGGACCTCAGTCAAGGCGAGAACGGCGGCGGTCTGAACCAGTTAGCATGGAAAGATGGAGCGATTTGGATGTGGGCAGTGTACCTTCTGGTGGACGACGGTACCGAGCCTGGCCTTGCCCTTCACAATGGCGTACGGGACACCCATCTTGCGGCACAAAGCGGGGAGGAAGACGACCAACTCAATGGGGTCAACATCGTTGGCGATGAGGACGAGCGAGGCCTTCTTGTTCTCGATGAGGCCGACCACGTGGTTCAGACCGAACTTGGTGGTGTAGGGCTTCTTGGAAACATCCTCCTTCTTCTTGCCCTCGGAGATGGCGGTGGCCTCCTTGGTGAGACGCTCCTTCTTCTCGGCCTTGGTCTCCGGTCGGTACTTGTTGAGGAGCTTGAACGCAGAGGTAGCCGCTGTACGTTGTTAACCGATGCCCCCCTCATCACTCGTGTGCCACTCACTGTTTCGGTCGAGGACGTGCTGGAACTGGGCGATGGACGGGGGAACCTTCAACCGTAGGTTGAGGATCTTCCTCTGGCGCTGGAGACGGACGTAGGCGGGCCATCGCACCATGCGCGAGAGGTTGCGCTGGGGCTGGATGTCCTGGCCGATGCCGAAGTTCTTGGGACGCTTCTCGAGGAGCACATTCTGCTCGCGTTAGGGCCTTCCTTCCGCGCAGCGATCGATGCGCAACGGGGCGTATGGATTGGATCACGAACCTTGGTGGTCTTCTTGGAGCCGCTGGCCTTGCCTTGCGGGAATGGCGCGGGCGCCGTCTTCTTACCCTTGGGAGGCATCTTGTCGTCGAGGCTGTCATTGAGCACAGAAGCATTAGCGAATCTTCATCCACTAAAGCACTGTGTCTCTAAGAGCGAGGGAGCATTGCTGCCACCCTGCGCTCTAGCCATCTTGAAGACTGTCGCGAACCATTGCTGGAACATGCGACGGATGTATCACGGCCATGGAGGTTGGGGGTTGATTGCGCTTACCGAGTTACCTGTGGTTAGATATTGGCGGACGACGAGGGGGGATTGTCGAGAGTATTCGAAGTTTTGGTCGGCCGGCCGGGAGGGCAAAAGTTGCAGGTGCGGCTTCGCTTAGCGAGCCGGGTCGGCAAAACGAAACTCCGGGCACCGCCAACCAGACGCGTCCCACGTCGCCAACCACCTCACCATCGCAGAGACGGCGCAATGAAGCTGGCCAAGGCGAAGTCTGAGCTGGGCCTGTTGCTCGCCGTCTTCTTTGCTTGGAAATGCCTTCTGTTCACTGTCGCTGCACTGGCCCCCGGCCCTGGATACGACACGTCGGCGCTCATTCTCTCCAATCCAAGCCTTCATCGGCATGTCGAATTTGAAGAACAGGGTGTCTTTGAACGCATCGCTCTCAATCTGTTCAGATGGGATGCTCTCTACTTCGTGACGGCGGCGCAGCGGGGTCACGTATACGAGCAAGAATGGGCCTTCAGCTGGGCCTATTCGGGAGCGCTACGCATGGTCACTCGATGTGAGACTGACCTACTTGCGGTCGGATCCACGTGCTAATAGTTGGAAGTCTTCTGCCGCAGTGAAGTAATATCCTTGAACACCTATATCTGGACAGCAATTGGAATCTCGACGTTGATGCATCTATCCGCGGTGACGACCTTGTTCAGGTTGCTGAACGTCCTGACAACTCGACCCAACGGTGGCCGCATTTCCTTCATTGCTTGCATACTCCACATCATGTCTCCAGCGGGTCTCTTCCTCGTATCGCCCTACGCTGAATCTGTCTTTGCGAGCATGAACTTCCTTGGCATGCTCCAATACGCTCAAGCTAGGCTTAAGGCATCTCCGACCCAGAAGCAGACCTTTCGCGAAGATGCACTCATCCTCAGCTCCGGAATCTGCTTTGCGCTGGCTACTGTAGCTCGAAGCAACGGTTTACTCAGTGGGTTGATCTACCTGTTCGATGTTGCCGCCTGTGTACCGAGCATACTGAGGAATCAACTGAGCGGGAACGAGCTCAGAAGAATGGTTGTCACATGTATTGCTGGCGTTATGGTGGCGATTGGATTTGTTGTTCCGCAATATGTGGCTTATCATGAGTACTGTATGACTGGTAGTGGGGTGATTGCGCCCTGGTGTCAAAGAACGATTCCAAGTATCTATAGCTGGGTCCAAAGCACATACTGGTGGGTTCCATCTGCCTCATTTACAACAGTCTCTAATGTTGCTCACAGGAACGTCGGACCTTTTCGATACTGGATCTTGCCTAATTTGCCGCTGTTTCTACTCGCTGCCCCGATGCTGTGCGTACTCCTTCAGTCCAGCATAGCACACCTACGTTACTCAAAACCCAGGTCCTCGGGAGCCGACGGCCATGACACGGGTGCCAAGGATCGGGACACTCCTGAAGACCATGCTCTACGTGATCTTTCCCCTCAGATGGTGTTACCTCAATTTGTAGTCGCCGTCACTGCATTCACCAGTTTTCACGTCCAGATCATCAACCGCATATCATCTGGCTATCCAATATGGTATCTATCAATCGCAAAATGGATTCCGGCACGCAAAGCCGGTCCAGAGAATCAAACTTCGAGTAAAAAGGCCGAGGTCATCGTTCGTGGAATGATCATGTACGCTATAATCCAGGCCGCTCTTTTTGCAAACTTTCTTCCTCCGGCTTGATCCGAAATTCGAGAGTACAAATCATACCTCTTCGACACATGCAGTCTATAGCCGTCAACCGTTCACCGATCAACTTGAAACACAATACACGCCGTTACCCTACCCCACACCTGCACCTCTCTGGCACCTTGGTATCCAGTAGCGCTCCCCGATTCTCTATACTGGGGGTTCTTGCACCTGATCGACGATTCTCAGGAACGCAGCAACGATAACATCTGTCCAGCAGGCTGAGCTAACACAGTCGCCAAGTCCGCCTTTGACTACAGGTATAGAAATATGTTCGGTGGTTGAGATGACGGTTACCGGCATATTGGCAACGAAGCGAACGTTGATGTTGATATGAATTTTTCCGGAAATCGTTGGACAAGACAAGCCCTTAACCTGTATCTAATCTACGGTATTCCCTGTCCTTCCACCAAAGCCGCATGTCGACCCATCGGCTCAGATCTTCTGTCGTGTGACAATGATGCCGGTAGTGTTACTTGCTAGCAGCTGTAGCGACTTTGTTCCCCACCCCCAGACTTCAGAAACCGTCCCCAACGCCTTCACAAAACGTGTCTCCCGTCCGATCGAAACCCGTCATCTGTCAAACCTATGGTGGACTATCTTAGGATCAATATGTTCATACAATTATCAGACACTAATACGTGAACGCTCTCTACACGAGTCTATGGGAATTTCTTCCAACGCATGTTTCGTTGCACAGTGCCGTGGCTTAGTTCATCAGAGAGCATGTCTCACGCTAGCGTCACTAGCTGACATCCTTCCAGGCTAAGAAATCCAAGACTTTCAATTCGGTCCATCGTCTTTCCAACACCGCAGCTCTGGGACGGTGGCTATTTTCTTGAGCCCTTCGAAGCACGTCTTGCAGCAGCCGACGCCAAAAACGGCGTTCAAAAGGCCGGTGCAAAGGCAAACAGCCACCAATGTCGGGGCAGCGACCTTTTCTAATTAGAGCTTTGTATTGTCTCAGCCTTGGAGCTCGTTCATGAAGATCATAAACGTACATGCATTGGACTTAGATGCTGACCACGGTTCTAGATATACTCGCTGCCGTTGAGCTTGTCTCATGCTTAGCTGTACGACAAACACAACCCATATTGAGCCGACTTGTGTACTCTGTACCATCTTATAAAAATCGACTGCAGCTAGCCTATGATGTATTGTACCTGGATGGCGTTCGGAACACGACATCTGCGTTTGAAGCCGTCCATCACTATACCATTACCGGACAAATTACTCTCTCACCACGTCCCTCTCGGATTCTCCCGCGCCACTTTCTGCAACCACGACTTAGTGCTGAGTGGGTCACCCTTCCACAAGGATCAGACATTAATCTCGCAATCGCGGAGAAGTCATAGCATGAAGCTGAGAGTCGTTTCATTGATGCGAAATCAGCACAGCATGCGTACATGGCTTGAGAGTAGCACCTTGCGTTAACAGCCTAGCACTTTCAAATCCGTGCGAGTGGCATGACTCCTGGTCCAATCTTCAATCAGAACGCATAAAGCCTGGCCTTCTCCCACCTGAACTTGACATCAGCCATTGATTAGGGTACGACAAACTTTCACTCGTTCAGGATGTTTCTCTTTGTCATCCTCACCGTTCTCTTCACCCCATCTTTCGTTGCGGCTATTCTGGACGGAAGGCAAAGCTATGACTGTGATCAAGATAATTGTCTACGAGCTGTCAATGCAGGGCGTGGTTCAAGTCAATCTCTTACGGCTCTGAGTGACTGTCACGACTACATGACAACAACGGTTGTTGTCAGTCCTATGTAAGACTTCATCTTTTCTAGTCGTAGAGCATTTACTAATGTCAGGCGATAGTTATACTACAACAACTGTGACGACATCCTCTGGGATCACAATCTTTCCACCATGTGTTCCTAACCCAACCAGCACGGGGAATATATACGCAAAACAGTCACCGGGTGCTGAACGTCACAAACATGGCGCACACGAAGCTCGTCAAGAGATCACAAGCTCTATCGCAACCATGAATGGACCCGTTCCATTCTACGCTGCTGGTGCCTGCAACCTCAGTCGTTACTCTAGTGCCTGCCGATGTATAGGAGCCACTCCCGGCCTTGTTACTTCACCAAGCATTGTAAGTTATTGGTAGTTGGTGCTCAAAAGACAATGCTGATATCACTCAGACCGTTACTCAGACGTATACCACAACAGTAGTACACACATCAGTTGGTTCTTGCCTCAATCCGGCTCCAACGTACCACACTATAAGCAGTCCAGGCACACCGACTACCTATACAATCACCATGTCATACAGTTCAACTACATCGACAACAAAAGTCGTCATCCCCGATCCCACAGGAAGTGGAACCGGTACAAGCTCTCGTTCTTACTCTACAGGAACCTCTGTCTCCTTTACCTCATACATCAGCACCACAATCTTACCTCCCACACCTACACCCCCCTATGGAAACCTTACAACATCATCTTCTGTATCTCCAACGAACTCCTTACCACCAACAACTACACCACCTTCCAACACCACCTTATCACCAACCTCTCTGCCGCCAACTAACACGACTTTACTACCAACTTCCACCCTTTCTTCAAATACAACCTTGCCACCAACGTCACCCCCACCTACAAATACTACCTTGTCTCCAACCTCTCCCCCGTTTACAAATACCACTTTATCTCCAACAACTCTCCCACCTACGAATACTACCTTGCCACCAACGTCGTTCCCATCTACAAATTCTACCTCACCTCCAACCACTCTCCCGCCAACCAACACAACAACACCCCCGACCAGCACTCCGACCAGCCCCTGCGGCGGCGGCGGCGGCCGGGGCGTGAAACTCTGCTCCGGCACCTGCGTCGATACAAGCAACGACGTGCAACACTGCGGCTCCTGCAACAACTTTTGCCACGCCGGCTACGCCTGCACAAACGGCGTCTGCGCGCGTCCAGCCTGCGACTCGGACTGCCAGTTCTCACGCCTCTGCGGCCTTTCCTCCGCAAACGTCACCTGCGCCTGTGGGCTCGATTCTTCCAATGCACAGGTCTGCTACAACAGAGGCTTCGACTGCAACGCAGGGAGTCCTGTTCGGTGCGATGTCACGGCCGAGTGCGATGTGGGCAGCGTTTGCGTCCTGAACGCTTGTTGCGGAGCAAGGGGAGGACGGTGTGTGAGCACGGATGGATGTGGGGTTCAGGGGGGGCTGATGGAATTGGGGGAGAGGGTTAGCTTTGGGAAGATGGGGAAGAGGAGTATTAGGCTGGTTTTGTGAGCGGGTTGGTGGAGATGGATGATGTGGCAACTGTGAACGGAGTGGATGGGATTGGGTTGCTGGGGGGGGCTTGGACGGCGAGTCTGGATGAGGGGGTGTGTGGATGGGACTCTTGGAAGGACATGGGTTTGAATCTTTTTATAATCACTGCATCGGTTAGCTATTCGCTTCTTCAGATTAGCAATGTATAGGGGTTTTTGATTCTACAAACTTGTAGGAGGATGCTTGCTTGCTTACTTGCTTGCTTGCTATTCGATAAGCCGGCGACGATTGGTTAAGCACCAATTATTCCAATTCTCCACTGCTGGATTTCCCTAACCCACACATCCTATCCTTTTGCCATCTCTCCAAGCACTCTCTCCCTCGTTCACCGCATCATTCGTTAGACCGACCCCAAAATCCACATCCGTCCTTTCTTCCTCGTACCATTCCACGCCTTCCTCGCCTTTTCCTTTTCCGTCTCCACCTCCCCTCCCCCACCAACGGTAAACCCCGGGCCCAAGGGACTCTTCGGCAGCTCCCCAAACCTCGGCGTGATGGGCGTCCCAAGCCCATCCGGACTCTGACCCACATCCACCTCGATAGCCGCATGCCCCTCATCATCCGCCCCCATTCGGACAACCAACCTCCCATTCCCTTGATCCGGATCGCTCAACAGCCAAACCCGCCTATGCTTTCTCCCGCCTCCACCATCGACCATTTCGTCGGCAGCTTCGGCGAGCGAGGTACCGCCTCGCGAGGCTGCGACGATCAAATCGCGTGGATCGAGATAGTTGAAGCGGGAGAGTTTGCGCCAGCTATGCGTGCGGGCCGCTTCGAGGGCGACGGCGAGGAGGATGAGCAGGTTGAGGGCGAAGATGGAGTAGATGTAAGCGGGTTGTCCGAATTGGAGGCCGTAGAGGTGGACGCGAGCGGTTTGCGGAGCAAACATTCGACCGACCATCAGCTGGGCCGAGGCGTAGGCGACGAGCATATCGTCTGCCATTGCGGTGATTGAATTTGTGAGGCCAGCCAGCGTGGCTTCGTCTTGGGAGAAGGGGTTGCGAGAGGCGGAAGAACGGGACATGCTGAAGGCTGCGATGCTGGAGTTTAGGGCTTCGCCGAGGAGCGAGACGTAGAGGTTGGTCAGGTCGTTTGAGAGGAGCTCGAATTGCCGAACCACGGTGCGGGTTAGGTTCCGCTGGGGGTTGAAGTCCGGGATCGTCCGGGCGGGAAGGACGGTTATGTTGAGGTTGGAGAGATCGACCGTGACGGTGAACATGGTGGGCGTAAAGTTGAGCTCGCATTGTGTGCTGTTGAGGAAGCCGTAGGCTTCTCCGGCTGTGATGGCGACGTAGCGTCGTGGAGAGCGTTCACTCCAGGCTACCCCCATGGCAACGATGCTGATCAAACAAGTCAGTGAATGTCACCTGGAGAAGCAGCATAGTGCTTCGCTTCGCGTGTATACCATCTGGAAGTTGCACCATGTCGGTAGTTTTTACATACGCTTTCCCGTCGTGGCCAATGTAATTCGAATACTCGGGCCCACCGTCGCTATCCGGAAGATTTCCCGATGCAGCATATATCCACTCGTTGACTGGACCAGAGAGGACGAAATCGGAGGTCCGGTTATAGATGCAGGAGACGTTGGTCAGATAGCCTTCTTCTTGATAAACGTACCCCGCGGCTTGATAGTTGGCTGAGATCATCTGATCCATGAGTCCAACCGGAGCGCCGACGCCGTACGATCGCCCCCGATAACTGAACTGTGTATTGTCGATTTTGGGATGAACCTGCTTCTTCATGCCAACGGAAGACGCGGCTGCTGCGGACGAGAGCAGAGGACCGATGAGATGCTGGCCTGGCCTACCATTGGGGGATGTACGTCAGTAAGACTACTAGAGTGAGGAGTATCATCCTAACGTAGCTCAGGAGTACATACGAATACGTGAAGAATCCTTTCTGACTGCGAAACGAGGGCCCGGATTGTCCAATCACCATCGGATATTCCTTGACCATCGAAAGGTCTTCGTAGCTAGGTAGCAGAAGCATGCCGGAGCCTGTCGTCTGGTCGATGAGGGGAGTGATGCTACCAGCCCATAGCGCGGCAGGGACCAAACTCAGGAAGACCATGAAGAGAACCGGAAAGAAGAAACGTAGCGGGAGGTCCCCTATATATACATTTATATATAACATCAGCAGAGGTCTTCTACCCGGTGAAAGGCTTGACTGACAGTCGACACGCGCAATGCTCAAGTCCACCCAAGTACGCAAGACATCCAGCGAAACACTCGCTTTGGTGAGACGTAGTCTGAGTGCGTAGTTGAGCAACTTGCAGATGACAGTCACATGGATGACACCGAAGAGAGCCGCAAGCAGTTGGACGGTGAACGCGACGGAAGCCGGAAATCTGTTCGCAACTTGGAAAAAGACGCCCGTCGCTCGCCATTCGAGCCGGTCGGCTGCCAACAGGACGGTAACCAAAGCCGACGTGATTACGAGTCCGTAGAAGGTATTATAGCGACTCCAGTGATTATACTCGGCAACGCTACCCTGGACGGGTTTTGGGAAAGTTGATTGTCGAGCCATTACTATTAAGAAAGGGGACCGTGCGCCGTCAACGGCGAACAGCAACGGAGAAAAGACAGGAGAATGAACAACGAAAGAACGAGGATAGTCAAAGAACCTCTACAGGACCAGCCATGAAGCACGCCAAAGTGTTCCTCACCGGGTATATGCGAGGAGGTGTGCATGGGCCGCATCATCTGTTCAACCGGCTACAGATGAATTTGTATGCGCGGCATGTGCATAAAATATGTTCATCGCTTACTGTGTTTGCGGCTGGGTGCGTCTCGAATCCAAGGCATAGCGCCTCGTATTCTCCTTCCGGTTGCTTGGAATTCAAATCTTGTCGTTCGTTGCCGATCGCATCGAGCATCATTTGCACGTACTGTACGAACCATGCAAGCTCTGACTGACTCACATTAGGAGACACCTCCATGGTCAAAACCATTCACTCGGTTTCCATTTCCATTCGCAAACTGCATCGGACTATATACCTTCATGAAGATTTCGCGGTCGGCGGACTACGAGGAGGATGGAAAGGTTGATGAGCGAAAAGGCGGTTATGCCCGTATACCACGCTTCGAGAAGCGGCTGGTACATGTACAAATTGTATTTCGAAAAGGATGCAGACTACCTAAGGGTGGAGCAGGGGATATCGTTCCGAGTTAGCGAAAGCCAGCAAGACGTATCTGCCCTCGAGTAAGGCGATAGAAGCTTACCCTGAGCGATGCTCCAGAAATCATGCTCCTCGGTAGGAAGAGGACAGCATCTTTTGGGATGAAGAGGCAACCGTGCCGCCTGCGGACTCATCTGCCCTCCGCCTTCGAAATGAGATTGTCGTCGAATCCGGCCGGTTCCCACACACCCTTGTCCTTTTTGTTCTGGGTAAAGACGATGTCCCCTTTGAAATACACGATGACGCCACCTTTCCCGGTCGCGCTCGCGGTGATTCTGAACAAGGGGAAGCCTGTTGCTTCGTCCGCTTTGCGCATGGGAATGAGCAACAGGTTCTCTTCGGCGCACCAAGACTCGACCACATCCTTGAAGCTCAGTTCGGTTGCATCCTGGTGTGCCGGTCGCGGTGGTTCCGTGTTGACGGATTTCGAAAAATTTGGTGTCTTTGGCGAAGGGGCGCGGACGGGCTCCGCTGCGGGCAGTTCCAGGTTTTGGAGGCCTTTTCCTTCGCTTTCGAGATCCAGCGAAGTATTGACGAGGTTGTATGCGGTATTCCAGTCGCTTTCGTGGATAGGGTGATGGACAAGAGCTTTCGGAAGGGCCTCCTCTCGCCACCAAGCGAGCCATTCCGAGATCTCTCCCAAGTTGCGGCCTTGATACGTCAGCCAAGAATGGAGGACGGGCATGAACTTCTTCTCGAAGAATTCGACATGGATCAGTTCTGCAATCACGCGGACGGACAGGACGTCTATCCAGGCCAGGACCGCGTTGAGGAGATGCAATTTCTGGTCGGATGGGTCGATTTCGAATTCCGACAGATGCTTGGCGAGCCTCGGGAGGAAGATGTTGATCAGCAGTTGATCCATCTCGCGCGGGAAAGCCTTTCTCCACAGCTGGATGCCTGGAAGTACACCTTTGTCAATGGGCCATTTCTGGAGGACGGTTTTGATCTTGGACTTGAGGGTTCCATTCCACACGGTACAGTGACGCAGCCAGGGAAAGATCCATTGCGGAAGTGGCGAAGAGGATGTTTTCTTCCTCCACTGCGGATTCCACCTTTCGACTCCGGTCAGGATTTTGAGTTCCATGGCATTGGTCGCCCGTCTGACCAGGAAGGGTGGCAGCAGAGGCTGCCACACTTCGAACAGAGCGAGGAATGTCGAAGCGGACATGTCATGGTCCGGTTGAAGCTTCAGCAAAGCCGCGTGTAATTGACTCCAAAGCAGCAGCATCAGGGACTCGTACGGCGTGGACCGCTTGTGGGTACTTGGTCCCATCTCGGTCGAAGGCTGTGAAGAAGGGCGTGAGGAAGGGTCGATGATGGTCCGCAGGCTGTGGAAGGCTTTCGCGACGTCTGCGAGGGTATCTCCGGAGGACGGATCCCAGGTCGACAGGGTTTGGACGAACAGAGGATGCACGAGAGCGATGGCCTCCTTGTCGACCCGTTTGGACGGATAGGTGGTCTGCAGGTCTTGCACGCCTCGGGCGAGAGCGTCCCAGTCCGTCTCTTTCCGCAAGCTCTGCAGTCGAGACGTCATGTCGTGCACCTGCACCATCTGGATTTTCAGGTGCTCGACCTCGGCGCCCAAGGTTTCCATCTCGTGCTCGATGCTCTCTCTCTCGTTTGCCATGGCCGTCACAGAATCCTCAAAGGCGGTGAGTTCCCGCTGGACCCGCGACGCCAGAGCGGACTGGAAGGGCACAGGGGCGCCCCGGAGACTGAGGGTGGATGTGGATGTGGACTCTCCGGACGCCAGCAGCAGCGACTGCGGGATATGCAGACCGGCGGCCTCGATGGCGGCCTCGGTCTGGAAGATGGTCTTCTTCGGACGGGCGGTTGGCGCGGTGCGGGGGGTCGTCTTGCTCGGTTGGTCGTCGTACGTTTGTCCGTTCTGCTCGGCCTTGCGGCGCTCCTCGCGCTTCTGCTGGTCCGTCTTCTCGCGGACACCGCCGATGCCGACCTTGGACGGCCGCAGCTTCACGGCGATGGCCTCCTCGATGCCCTCGCCCGACTTTCCGAGGCCGCCGCCGGCATAGCCCATCTTCGCCATCATCTTGGCGCCGAAGCCGCTGAAGGAGGCGGACGGGGCATCGTCGAGCTTCGGCTTCTTCTGGTGCGTCTCCTGGCGAAAGGTGCGCTTGCGCTTGGGCAGGTCGGCGGGCGCGTCCATTCCGCTGCAGGCGATGGGGGCTGTCGCGTGGGCGTTAGCTACAGAAGGTCAAAAGATGGTGGTGGAGGTGGAGGTGGCGGTGGTGCCAAGATTTGTTATATTCCGGCCAACAGGCGGATGCTGCTCTTCAGGAACAAACAACAACAGCATCGGGGGCCCTCCGCCAGCAGCATGGCCTCCCCCCCCCAGCCGCCCGGCGTGGCGCAATCGAGCGAGCACAGTTTCGCCATCGACCTCCGCCATCCGACGCCCGATCTGCAGTCGTTGCAAGGCGCCTACGTCGGCAACATCGAGCGTCTGGAGGAGCACGCCGAGCGGATGAGCGAGAGCGGCTCCGACCTCGGCGAGGAGATACGCAAGCTGCAGCTCGAGCAGAAGCTGTCCGACAGCCGCCGCTCCTCGATGCTCTCCGCCGCGCCCGCCGAGGAGCCGGTACGCCCGTCCACCACCCGGAGCCGCAACGCATCGACCAGCTCGTACACCAATTCCATCGTCGATGTCGTGGGCAACGCCAGATGGGGCGGCTATTCCCCCGCCGGCTACGTGACATCGCCCGTGGGCTCGCTCAAGTCCGGCTCCCTCGCGCAGCTGCCGCCGAACCCGCAGCGCCAACGGTCCAGCTCCAAGGCATCGCGGCTGGGCCAGATCGTCCAGACCGAGGAGGAGGAGGACGGCGATGGGCAGGACGGATCACCGCCGCCACCGCCCCCCAACCCCCTGCCGCAACGTGCTGCTGCTGCTGCTGCCTCCCCGCAACCGAGCCACCGCTCCGTGTCCTCCTTCACGCGCCAGTACAATGACATGGCCAACGACATACAGAACGAGCTGCGCCGGAGCGTCATACGGGAGTCCGACCTCGACCTCGCCCTCGACCCGGAATCGCACTTCGAGTACAGCCCGTATGAGGAGATGCCAGACCGATCGACCGATACCTCGCACAAGCTGAGGACGCTGTGGCAGGACTTCGATGGCACCCACTGCCCAGATACGGTGCCCGAAGAGCCCGAGCCCCCGAAGAGCGGCGGCAGTCGCAACTCATCCCACATGATGGAGGCCGCTCCCGACCCTGGCCCGCAAGGCGTACCCCCTCCCGACGACGACATGGTCTTCTATCCTGCGCCCGTTCCGCGCATGCTGAATCTCCCCAAGCGTCTGTCGAAGCTGCCCACCACCAATGTTCAGGCCCGGCGCCACACCCAGCTTCTCGAATCGATGCAGGCAGACAATAGAAGGTCGGGCGCTTGGCCGACCGAAGCCGGGGCGGAGCCGCCCAAGCAGAGCAGGAAGAGCAGGCAGAGCCTCGCTGGCCTCCCACCCCAGCTGCGCGCGAGCGCCTTTTTTGACCAGCCCGCACCCCCCCAGGAATTCGAGGTCAAGGGCGAATCCGCCGAAGACACCCTGAACAACATCCTGGAGGCGGCCGCTCATGCTCCTGTATCGGCTTTTACCGACCATCCGTTCGCCGGTCACGTCGGTGACGAGGTCTACGGCAAAGAACACAGGCGGAAAGGGTCAAAGGCGAATGCGTTTGAGCTGGCCGAAGAAGAAGAAGAAGAAGAAAACAACAACCGCAAGAGCAGGAGCTCGCTCAACCTCCTCGACACCCGCCGAAATTCAAGCGGTCAACCTCTGAACAAGCTGAAGAAGCGTAACAGCTCGGCAGACTTGAACATGTTGACCATCCGCGCCGCCGAGAGTCGGATGAGCTTGGGCGACGGTCTGGAAAGAGATCCTGAAGATGCTGACCAAGATACGCCCAGGGCCCATTCTTTCGAGGGGGGGGATCATGAGAACGTGGAGGCTGAAGAAGACGAGGAGGGGGAGGAGGAGGCCGAGGGGGAACTCGAAGACGAGATGCCCTTTGGCCCGCCTACGACCTTGCTCGCAGAGCTTCAGATGCGTAAACAACAGCAGAAGAGCCGCAATCTGACCGCTGCCACCGCATTTCCGAATGGTATGCGTTCCACCTTGCTGGAATTGGACGCAGTGGCCGAGGTCGAGAAGAAGAAGCGAAGAGGTCAAAAGGTCAATCTTGCCTGGGAAGCCCAACCTATGGTGACCGTGGAGGATGACTCGGAAGACGATGTCCCCCTGGGTCTTCTCTACCCGGGCCGTGACGGTTTGGTCAACAAAAAGGCCGGGACAAATGCTCAGCAACAGTCGGATTGGGATCGTCCGCTGGGGTTGATTGCACAACGTGAGCTGGAGGATAACGAGCCACTCAGCCGCCGACGAAATCGCCTTGTAGGCAACAGGGCGACGGGAGATTTGAGCCCGTCGAAACGACAGACACAGTTCGTGGGGTCGCAGAGCCAGCTCAATCTGGCGGTTCCGACCACGGCCACACCGCAGCCTGAATCGGAAGAGGATGAGGGCGAAACCCTCGCCCAGCGTATGCGTCGCATGAAAGACCGGCAAGCACTTGACCATGCGCCTGGCGATGTACGCAAGAGCACCGTGAGTGCCGACTTCGCCGCGGAAATGATGAGTCAGTTCGGCATGAACGAAGAGGAAAAGCCGAAGCCTCCGGCGTCTCCTGCCGATGGCGAAGAGGAAGAAGAGACGCTGGGGCAACGACGGGCACGGCTGCAAGCAGAAGCACTGGCGAGGGGCGATGCGAACCCGCACGGCAACCGACCACCGCTCCGAGCGTCTTTGTCCATGGCAGATGTGCTCGGTGCCCATCCTGTGAACCCAAACAATCAAGCTCGCAAGGTATCCGACGAAGCGCTCCTGGCCGCGCTCCCGCAGGATAGTCTGCTACGCAAGAGTGCAGAGAAGCAAGAGAAGCTCCGGGCCAATAGGATCGACATGAATCGCATGTCGAGTTACGGCAACTTGAACCAGCCACTCTTGGGGAACAGTGTCGGCGGAGCATCGGAAGAGCAACCGCTGGGCGCAAAGATCCAAGCGTACAAGAACATGATGTCCGGGGCTCCGACACCCATGACCGCGCCCGCCAGCAACCCGCCCATGATGTACAACGGTCAGATGATGCCTGGCGCCACCCCGGCCATGTCGACCATGAACCTACCTGGTCAGCGCAACAGCTACTTCCCACAGGCCAACATGGGGATGATGGGCATGAACGGCATGGGCACGAACGGCATGATGGTGCCGCAGATGAATGGTATGAGCATGGGTATGACGGGTATGCAAGGCATGTCGTATCCTCAGACGGGCGGTATGCCCGGTATGCGACAGCCCGCCATGATGGGCATGCCGCCCATGCAACAAATGCCACCCATGCAGTTTGGTGGCGCGGGCCTACAGCAGGGCCTGCTGATGGAGCCGCCAATGGACCCGAGACAGCGCGCCGTCATCGATCGCTGGAGGGAGAGCGTTATGCATTGATCATATCGCAACGTCCAGTTTTTGAGTACGCATTCAACAATGTAGACTCGCATTTGTATGGGTAAGGAGTTCTTCGGATAGGATAGGATAGAGGGGTTCAACAGCGTATCGCATTGCATTGCACATCATAGCGCTTTTTGCCTTCTGGTGGAGGATTTTGTCTTTAGGATACGGGATGAGCATGAGATATTGGATACGGTAATGTTGTCTCGTACGTACTTTCTTCGCATGGAACGATCAATCCAGTACTTGTAATACACCTCTTTACGACTACCATCGCATCCAATCACTCTTTTCGCTACAACAGCCGAGAATTACTTTTGCTAAATTGGTGAATAGGTATCATCAAAGTACGTACTACAGACGTCCACTCTACCGTACAGATACTGCTATGCGAACGCAAACATGCGCAAGCTTTCGCATCGCCATGCGGTAAGCCTGAACACGCGCCGAACATTTACATCCACGGCCCAGCTCCAGAACCTACGCCTGGATTGTCGGTGGATGATGATTATGAGGAGACGAAGAATAGATGACATCACTAGCGCCAGTTCCCCTGCGTATTCACTCCCTGGACCTGCGTTGGTTTGAGTTTCGTCGCTTCCACGCTCTGCTGCACTGCGGCGGCGCTGGCAAACCATGGTTCGAGCCGCCACCTGCAGGAACTGGCTAGCTCCCGCGCGCCGACGTATGAACGTCTCCGGCCGAAGCTTCCAGGGTATGTGATAGCTCACATCGATGTGTAGCGAGATCAAAGTCGTGCCCCTGGAACTTTGGACATAAATTTGTGCGTGGAGTCGGACGATGAGAGAGAGAGAGAGAGAGAGAGAGAGTGTGGATTCTGTGCGTTTTTGAGATGGTGTTGAAGATAGACAGGGGTTGAGTGTACACAGCGCTCTCAGA